>CAJUYI010001338.1:22849-36672 GCA_910591695.1 Galerucella pusilla
AGGATCTTAAGTATGATTTTAGATGTTACCTCAACTGAAAAATATACTAAATAACCTCAAATAGCCCTTACTAACTTTTATTCGTCATATTGTGGACAATATTCGATTTTGTGGGTGAACATATTTCAGCTCAACAATACTGTTATAAGGAACATCTCAAGTATGATTATAGATGTTACCTCAACTTAAAAAAAAGACTTGAAAACAGTCACTAACTTCTATTCGTTATATAGTGGACAAGCTTCGGTTTTATTGGTAAAAGTGACTTAGCTTAACTATGTTGTTCAAAGAAGGAGCTGAAGTATAATTATTGATTATATACCTTCACTGAAAGAAAATAAATTTTCCCCATGTAACACTATATAGGTACCTATACAACGAATACACTAAGATTAAAATTGAATGACAATCAAGTATGGATAAGCCCCTCGTATGTAGAAATTAATTAATCACATTATCCATTTATTACTTTTTTCTTCACGAATATTATCAGACGTAGACAGAATAATCTTCGATATGTAATTTTTCTTCAGGAAGGTTAACATTTTAATTAAAAATCGGCCCCCTATAGTACCGCAACTGGCCCCCATAGACTTAAATAATGACAATGCTATTCAGTCAAGATCCCGCTGCTAGGCACCAAACTGTAGGTAATAATGCACCTTATCGTGATAGCCATGTTTACAAGGCTCTTATCAGCCTACGTGGCGCGGAATCTCTTGTTATCTCACTACTTCACAGCCACCTAGATCCGGTAAAGATGTTATCGACGTCATGCGCGTATGTTCTTTGTCTCGGTGATAAATGGACGATTTGGTTTTAGGCGATCTTTCGGTCGGTAAAAGGTCAGTAAAGACGATTACTACTTGTGGAAAAGCAATTCTCGATTCAATCAATGCATAAAATTGTCACGAAATCCCCGAGAAATATATATTTTCGTATTAAGCGTCGGGGTCGTTGGAAAACTTGAAGAAATCGGGAAAATGTTAATAAAAATATAAAGCGTAACTTCTACTTGAAAATTTTAGTTTTATGATTATAACATTGACAATGATTTTGCTATGTAAATAATCAAAACGTTTGGGGATTGGCATCCATCGAAAATCAAGTAAAAAGCTCATTGTGGTCGTGACTTTTATTATTCATTACTTGATAACGGACGCTAGAATTAAAATAACTTCAAATTTAAAAAAATCTCGTAATATATCTCTGTACAACTTGCCGTAAGAAATACTTGCATCCATAGTGACAACGTCGGACTTTAATGACTAACATTGTGAGTGTTTAGTTTACGTAGGTGTGCGAAGACCAAAGTTAAAAGTTTGGCTTCGGGCAGATAGATGTGCATGAGATAGTTGGATAAGATATATAGTTAAACTTAACTAAAATATTCAGTTTTCAAGAAATATTAAATGAAAATAAGTTATTATAATTAACAAAACTCAACTTCACAAGGTAAATAATCGATGTAAACTTAATGCAATCAATTTCATTGTCAGATTATCAAAAGACGAATGAAAGATTCATAAAGATGGAAACAAATTATTTTTCCAACAGTTTAACTAAGTAAGTAATAAATAAACAGAGTAGCACTGGTATCTATAGCTTCTTCAATAAATGTCAAAGGTAATAGTATAATATCATTATAGCGTTCCACTAAGAAGCAACAACTACTTTTATGGCTACATGCCACGAAGGACATTGAATTACACTTCAAAGTTGAACGGGGTTGGTATATCTGCAAGACCAACTGACACAGTGTAACTAAAACCAAAAACCTAAACTATTCGGTGCTTTAACCAAATTAAATTTACTTTTATACAGGGTGTACCAATCTTACGACAAACTTCGGTATATGGGTTATTTTGAGAGATATCAAAAAATATTATTTACAAAAATAGTAGATGTGTTGAAGGTCCATATTTTGAAATTATATCGAACTATACAGAGTGCTGCATAACTCCGTTACAAACCAAACATATGATTTTTCAAATGGGAACCCCTGTATATTATACCGAATTCGGATTGTTTACATTTTTTTGAAGCTTTTGATATGAGGTTTTGCCACGTTATACAGAGTCCTTCAAAAGATATACCGAAGTTTGTCGTAAGATTGGTACACCCTGTATACTCATGCAATCTATCTAACAATACAAAATTGATTCTTTTTCAAGAAAATAAACACCATTTGACAACGACGCTAAAACTATCACCTGAGCACCATACATTGGAAATTGGAATTTATCTTTTCTCCATTTACAAATGGAAGCAATCAGCTATCGCTGTATGTACAGTGAGTGTAGACGTTCAGTATGATCGGGGAATTTGTGGTGGTATAAAAAATCGGCGATGTACTCGCTCATCTAATATCTTCTGCTGCCATAGTATCACTTTTTTCAAAATTTTGAGCTGTTTTTAAGTGGAGCCGTGATTCGACAAATCTGCCGTATATTCTTCAACCAAAATATCTTTAAAACAAATTCAACAAATACGCCTACTTCTTTGAAAAACCTATGAAATACTTGTATTGTATGTTAGTGTCGTCATGAACTAGTTGAAGTCTGGGTCCTTTTGGAGCAGCTCAAATATTCATATGAAAACTACATGATTGACTGGGATGATGTTTATTATATAACTTAATTAATTACACTATTCTGACAAGGGTTGTACTCAAACCTGTCATATGATATAAATAATATGAATAATATAAATAATATTAATAATATAAATAATATAAATAATATAATGTAGATGAATACTACAAATGTGAATCTATTACTGTGAAACTTTTGATGTGAATACCGACTAATATCTTCTTCATCAGCATATATACGTACTTCCCTAGGTCAACTATCCTCTTACGTGATCTCTCACTGTCACGTTCATGACCTTGGGTGTCTATTTACTATTCGACAACTATAAAACAATGAATAACTGTATTGTTTTCAAAATAGACATGAGTACATTGGATTATTTGTTAATAAACAATTTCATTTAATTATCTAATAATAAAAAATTTCAATGAATGCAATTCTTGGTTTTATGTAATGCTAAAAGACATCACCAACTCTTTGTTACTTAAAGCGACTACTCTACTTCAAATATGAATAAACAAATCTCATCAAAAGAAGTGAAATTCATTAAATTTAACTTTTAATGCATAAATCTTATCAGCCGTTCCAGGTTGATTCTCTGACTGATTGTTTGTCAACTATCTTTGGAAGGAAATGATAACAAAACACCACTTGGATAATTTATTTGCATTCAGTCTCCTCGGATATGATTACAAAAGGAGATTAGATGCAATATGCTTGGTTACTATACAGTTGAGACAGAGGGGATGTAGGGTACACAAAGAAGTGCGTTGTGATGAAGCGGAGATATTTTAGGAATTTTCTTGGAAATGTTAATAACGCTAAGAAAAATATGTGTTTGCTAGTGTGGGGTTGTGTAAATATGAGAAGTTTATAAATTTATATGTTGTTGATAAGCTTACGTGGTATTACAGAGTCTTCAAGAGAGAACACACTCTTCCCATTTTTTTTAAAAGTTTATCGTGCCTACACAATCAGTCTTAAGTGTATATTTATAACAACTAATTTTAAGTAATGGGGCTGAGAATTGGTTACAAATTTTTGGAAAGTGAGACGACCAGTCAACCAAATAATTGTTCGTTAGATTGTTGTTCGTTTGCCTAGAATCGTTGACCAAGCTTGTGAATCAATAATTCGGGATTAAATGGTCCGAATCGAACGTTCAAAACGCCAAAAGTTGTGATTTTCCAAGTCCTTCAAGTAGGTTTTATCAGATTTCAATTGAAATGAAAAACCGCACAGATATCTTACTTGTTACTGAGGTAAAATTTTAACCACTTTTTTAAACTAACGTCTGAGTCAATTGAACCGAAAAAATTGTTGATTAAATCATTGCATATTATGATAGCTGTAAGCTTCCAGTATGTGTAAAAACATTATTGTAAGTTTAAACAATTTTTGTGGCATATGTCTTTATTCTAACAATGTCTATTTCTTTCACCTATTAGATTACTCAGCAAATAAATAAGATATCGAAACCGCGAGATAAGTGTTTCGAAACTGGAAACAGCTTTTTTTAAAAAAGAGTTTATTTGATATTAGTTACAAGTACATGAAGAATGGTTAGACAGAAACTGAAAATATATAATAATAAAGGTTCACATGTGCCTTATAGATAGCGTTAGAATTCTTAGTAGAGGTGTCAGCTTTCAGTATGTGTCAAGGCATTGTCATCTCGTAACTCCTCCATCCCTTATAAGACGCAAAAATAATGGAATGATTTTGGCGTTTCGAGTTTATTGGATTTTCTTGAATTTTGATTGCCTCCTCTTTCTTGTTTGACTTTGACTTCTTTCTTCTGAACGGATAATATGATACGATTGTTATGAATAAAATTATTAATAATGATAATATTGTTATGATTGGCACTTTATAGGTGTTTGTTTGAATTTCAATTGGTTTTAATTGCTTGACAATTCTATTAATTTCGTAAAGATCATCAAATTTTATTTCTGTAAGATTTGAAGCTTGCCACTGCCGTTTTTCCCCTCTATACAGGAGTTGTGGTGACAAAGGGGGTTTCAGGAAAAAATAAACTGAAACAGCTTTTTTAAAAATAATTTATTTGATATTAGTTACAAGTACCATCTATTCGTTAGAATGGTTAGACAGAAACTGAAAATATAAAATAATAAAGGTTCACATGTGCATTATAGATAGCATTAGAATCCTTGGTAAAGGTGTCAGCTTTCTGTAGGTGTCATGGCATTGTCATCTCGGAACTCGCGTTTATTGTATTTAGTTCGTGAATAAATAACGTATTACGAGACGAATAATGATTTACATTGCTTCATAAATTTCATTAGTATTTTGCGTCTGGAAAACATCTGCTTTTTCAATTTTTTTTTACTTATACATCCGCTGTGGCTGCAGGGATGAGAATTTTTACATTTTAAACCACGGAATTTTCTAGCAAATTTCACGCTCCATAACTTTGTTTCCATACATATGCACGATAAACTTAATACTAATAATTAATTAATAATTAATAATATTACTCACATTAACTCAATACATAAAAATATCAAATTCACAGTAGAAATTGAACAAAATAAGTCCATAAACTTACTAGATCTTACAATTTCAAATATAAGTAATAGACATGACTTTCCTATATTTCACAAACCTTCACATACAGACATTACAATTCATAATAGTTCAGTCCACCCAATCTGTCATAAATTAGCAGCTTTCAATAGTATCATACAAAGACTTTTACCAGTTCCATTGAATATTGACAATTACAATAAATGACTAAATATAATAAAACAAATAGCGGTTAATAATAATTACGATCCAAACATCAAAAATAAAAAGATACGAAAACATACTCTAGAACAAGTATTTCCTTCTCATAAAAACAAAAATAACCAATTTAAAAGCTTAACTTACTTTGGAATACCATCCTTAAAAATAATATCATTTTTAGAAACTTCAGACTTGAATATTTGCTTCAAAACCAACAACAATTTATCCAAATTCATTAAAAACAACAAATCCAAATCTTCAAAACTAAATAAATCAGGAGTTCATAAATTAAAATGTGGTAATGACGACTGTGATAAAATTTATATAGGTAGAACTTTTAGGAATTTTAAAACTAGAATTTCAGAACACAAACGTAGTTATGACAACCAAAAATCAGATTCCAACTATTCAAATCATTTATTAGCAAACCAACACTCTTTCGATTCAAATTATGAAATTTTGCATATAGAACGTAAATTCTTCAAATTAAATCTTTTAGAAGCCGTAGAGGTAAATAAAAACAAATATTCAGATAATCTTCTTAACGACCACAATATCAACAATTCCCCCTTATTAAACCTTTTTACCTAGAATAGTTCCTGTAGGATTGTTGTGAATGAGTTTCCAGGTAAACTTGTTAAATACTTTAGTTAATCCCATATTTAAACAAATTCATTTCATTTCCTTGTAAATAGATTATAATTTCATTGTTAAATATCCGTATAATTTAGTATTAAGTCACTATAAATGGAAAATTCCTCATTATACCTCCATTCGTTTGAAAAAGCTACTGTGTTAGCGAAACGCGTAACTTTAAGTTTAAATATAATGTAGATTTAACAAAATAAGATTGTTTGATTTCATAATTTGATACTTTTCGGTTAAAATTCGAAAACATGTCGGAAAACAGGCCTATTTTTGGTTGTTTTGGCTATAAACTGTTATTGGGCAAAAAACCGGTGGAGGCAATTGATTATCATTAACCATAATAGTTTTAAGGGATTCCATCAAAAATCTCGCCTACTGCTACCTTTAATGCTAACCTGACTGGACTTTTCCTTATTCTTTTAATTGCCCTTGTAATCTTGCCTAATATTTTTTTATCAATATAACGTACGTTATTCCTTGTGTGTGGGTTATGGTATCGATCTTCATGCCACAGTATCTGCAGCTGTGATCCAGATGAACTTGTACCAAGACCTGTTTGATTGCCTGATTAGCTGATTCCTCCTGATATTCAGTAGTTTTCAGGCTTGTTTATCACGTGTACGAATGTACGGAAAAGTCTTGCTGTGTACCAACTTTGGAGTGTTCCTCCACTGTAGTCTATGTTAGTTTTATATCAATTTTTGTATTTATCCTCCGATCACTTTCTTTGTGGTCTCAATGACTGGTTCTGTTTCAACATATATCGTTGCTAAACCTCTTTGTTCCTATCTTAATCTTAATTTCACTAGTCTGGAGTTTCATTGCCAGCCCTCGCTATGTTACTTACATCTCGTATTGTATAAATAAATGCCCCACAGGTAACCAATTATAAATGGTTTAGTTCTTCTTTCATTCCTGAGCATTTCTAATTACTATCTCGATAACAACGATCAAAATATTCGAAACAGTTCACCTACCCACTCGCGCATACATTCATACATACCTATTTATGAATCTTTATCCTTTTATTATGTCACACATTGCCCCATATCATGACTTATGAGGTACATTTAGAAATCCAGTGTGGGCAACATTACTAGACTTCAAATAACCATAAAATATTTATACGGGGGGTTAACCCTAAGGTATTCAGAAGATATTTCGATATTAATTTAAGACAACGACACAACCACAGACGAGAACTCCGGGTGTTCAGATCACTTGAAATTTTAGTTGAGCTTAAGAATGAAAAATTTGTTTAAAGAACTGCTTAGATGAACTGGAAGAAAATACTATTTTTTTAAACCAACCAGGAAATATACACATTCTGGACGGTTTTTCGTCCAGAAAATAACTTTTTGCCGATCAAGACCGGAAAATGGATGTCAGGGACCGGAAAAAGCTTTTTTCTACTAACGTGCGGAAAGTGAATCTTTTCCGCACTAAAAAGCGTGCGGAAAGAGTCACTTTTCCGCACTAGTGCGGAAAGTAAATTTATTGACATTTGAGGAATATACTGACATTTGAATATTCAAAATATGTATTTTGTATATCCAAGTTTACCAAATGACTGAAAAATTAATAAATTTATTATAATGCTGCTATAATTTTTAATAAAAAAAAAACTTATTTTTCAATAATTTTTTGATGGCCCTGGTATAAGCCTCATCAAATGAATGTCAAATAATAATAATTAATTTGTTGATATGTATATAATGAGAAATGTTGATTTATGATTACTTTTGGGTTCTTTCCGCATGCTAGTAGAAAAAATAGTGTACCTAACACGTGCGTAAAGTGACTTTTCCGCACGCGATTGCTGGCCGAACTCCGCTAAAGCGTCGTTCGGCCATCTGCAATAGCGTGCGGAAAAGTATCACTTTCCGCACTAGTTAGGTAAACTACTATTGCCGGTCCCTTTTTCATTTTTCCAATCGCTTTTCTATAATACAATGTACCTTGATTTCGTTACTATGGTAACGATGTTTCGATATATTGTCGAGTGATGACAGTTCGTTGGTTTTTAATTTGTCGTTTATGTCAAACTTATTATTTTATCTTGCTTTAGTTTTTGTCATAAAAATTTAAATAAAGAATTGACTGTATATCGAAGTGTCCGTCAAAAAAAAATATTGTACGTCACGCACCCAAAAATTAGTGTTTTTCAGGTCTCACCAAGTCTCACTAGTAAGCGACCTGTAACCGACTTGTAAGCGACTTATAAGCGACTGGTAAGCGACTTGTAACGGACTTGTAAGCGACAAGTAAGCGACATGTAAGCGAGTAGAAAGCGACTAGTAAGCGACTAGAGAGCGACTAGTAAGCGACTTGTAAGCGACTAGTGAGCGACTTGTAAACGACTTGTAAGAGACTTGTAAGAGACTTGTAAGCGACTTGTAAGCGATTTTCAATCGATTCCTAATCGATTTTTAATTGATTTTTATGATTTCGTTCGTTTTCAATAGATTCTTAGTCGATTTCCAAGATTTCTAGGATTTTCAATCGGTTGAAAAACGATTGAAAATCGATGAAAAATCGATTGGAAATCGCTTAGAAGTCGCTTATAAGTTGCTTAAAATCGATTAAAATCGCCTACGGCTCTTCCTGGATTCTGCTTGTCTCGACCTGAAAAACACTACTTTCCGGTCTTTTAACGTAAATTACTATTGTAGAGTGCGATTATATCACGTATTGTCATGTGGTTCTAAAATTGCGTTTTTACTCGGACGGTGTGTATTTGAGTCACTCGCGAATCTAATTCATGACATAGAGCAAGATGCCGGTATTAGCCAAGGAAGCCTACCGTTTACACGGTACGAATCTTCTTTAATATGCCCTCGAGACCGACTGGGCGTCGACTGACGAGTCGTGATTCATATGACACGAAAATTGATGCGTCTTTAGATGCCTTTAGCAGCAAGACAATTAACATGTTCATGACTGTGCTGTGCGATATGTCCTGTGTTTATGAGATAAGGCACTTGGACTTTAACATAATACAAAAATTATTATATTTAGATAGGCAGAATATTTCGACTTATGACGAAGGTTGACAGCCAGAAATCCTTTAAATATTATTCTTTTTTTGAATTATTTTTGAAATATCAAAGTATTTTAGTAGGGTACGTTACGTATATATACTTTTCTAGATAATGTCGCTTGATAAAAAATTCTTGGTTCTTGGTATTGTGTCTAAAACTTTTTACTGCTCTTATAGGTACCTGAAATTTTATTTTATTTTATTCATTTATTTTTCCTTTTTTATTGAAATGTGCAGCTAGAGATATTTGAATGATTTAGATTTAAATGAATTGTTAGTATCTTATATACCTTGTTTAGAGCATTGGCACAGTTACTAAAACATTTTTTTATATCAAGATCAACTCTGTGAAGTTAGAGGCATGAGTTCAAGTGCTGAAAAGACACTTTTCGAACGTCTTAGGAACAAGACCATTTTGCGGTATACCAAACACCCGGATATATATCCCCACTGGAGAAATAAATCTTGCCAAAGACAGGCAAACTCTTGGAGATTCAGAGATCTGACCTGCTTAAAGCAAATCTCAAAAATTCTTATGGGACACTGCTCGACACAGCTCATTCAGACACCATCTCTGTAATATGAGCAAAGTGGACAGTGGAACATGCAGATGAGACAGCGGAACACTTTATCTACAATTGTAGGCTGAGTAGGCTGAGATCCTGATCAAATTTATACCTCCAAAACGGATAATATGTTCCCATCTTTCGGGCGTAGATAAATATAATTTACCCTCGTATTTGAATCTCTATACAGTCGACATTAAACATAATTGATGATGCATGCTGTTAGTAACAACAGGTTCATATTGTATGTCGTTTGGTATATTTTATTGATACATTTCATTGTACAATGAACAAACATACCTTGATCCTGATTGCTGAGGAAAAAATGTTTGGATAATAGTCTTGTTATTTGTTGAATGGCAAACTGAATACTGTGATGTTGAAGCGTGCTACTTTCTAGTTTAATTTAAATCAATTTCGAATAATAGAGTTAAATCTGAAATAAGTTTCAATCGCTCTTTATCAATGTGCCAAAAAAGATTGTATTCAACATTACCTTACGTATTAAATTTGATATATACTGTACGGGATGTAACATAACAGGCCAAATAAAAAAAAAGGAAACAAATAAATCGAACATAATGGTATTGTCATGTTTATGTATTTTTCAAAAATAGGAATATTTTTGTGTTTTTTCTACTGTGAAGAAAATCTAAGATTTACATTTAGGATTTCACTTTTTGCTTTAATCTATTTTATCACGACAATTAGCAGAATTCCGATAGATGTAGTATTAGAAAAATCTACCCATACCGTCGACTCGCCTAATTTATTAAGTCATTAACCGTGTTCCTTATGAAATATGCTAGTAACTTTTCTTTATGTCTGACATAATTTTTTTCCAACAGTTTACTGATGCTTTTTCCCACGCAAATGAGAAGATTCAATAAATTCATTCTCTTATGTGGTAACAAATTGAGTTTATAAATCAAATATGACGTAAACACGGTTTATTTTGATCACGCGATGTATGTTTGTCTTCCTTTTTGTTTTTTTGAGTTAAAATAGAGATTGGTCGCTTCCATTTGAATGGAGATATGATCACAATCTCGACGTGTTTTTTTTTCAGAAATTGAATATTATCACCCCTCATTTTATTTTTACGCAACATTCAAAGAATGAATAATCCTACAGACAATGGAGATATTTCATCAAAATAAATGATTTTAATTTTATATCGGGTGTCCGACTTTATAACAATTTGTTGATTATTTTGAAGACCAAAAAAATGGGTGGAAGATAAGGACCCACCGTGAAATTTAGTAGCTATATAATAAAGAAAAAATTAATCAAAAATTGAGTACGAGATAATGTGGAACAGGGATTAGGGGATGGGATGGTGTTTAGTTGAGAGCGGTTTTTTTTTCTAATTTTTAGTACAAAGTGACGAGCATGAAAAATTCTTTAAAAAAATTGAAAATAATTCAATTAATGTGAAATGATTGAGGAGGATGGCGATGAAAAGGTGAACATGAACATAGCAACAAGGTTAACAAAAGGAAGTAAATAGGACGGAGCTTCAAATAAACCAGTAACTTTAAGGAAAGTAGCACAAGTGAAGCATCGATATTGGATAAAGAGGAAAAAATAAAGTGAACATAGGGGAAAGAAGAGTATCAGGAGGGATAGAAGAAGAAGTATGGATAAGGAAGGCAAACCAAGAAATATAGAGGACTAGAAATGAGCGGAGTAATAAGGACAAAACGCAAAGGCAAAAATATGGTAGACTTTTAATACCTATGCTATGGGCCTAAGAGGGCTGTGATTTGAGAAACAAAAATATTACGAAGACAAATTTACATTGGTGTCATCTTGCACTTGCACGAATCACCCAAGAGTTTCTGCTCTTCTGAACACATTTTTTTCAAATTCCAGTATGTTGATAACGCTAAATCTGGTCACTGGATAGTGGTTATAACAAGTAGTTATAATTTCCCATGAAAAAATATTATTATATTTCACATTGGGTCATGCCCTCCATTCTCAAATAATTATTTTAAATGGTCCGAATTGTTTCGGGGAACAGAAAGATTTAATCAACTATATACCACCTTTGAAGATATTGATGACCGGTCACATCTCAACCTCAAATGTCAAATGTTTTTGACGTCAGCGTTCAGCTTATGGCAGCTATCTTGTATTTTTTGAAATGGTAACCTAGGTCGAGTCATATATATCACAAATCGGTACTCTTATTTCTTACTCTTGGTGCCAGTACGCTGACGTCAAAAATATTTGACATTTGCTCTAAAATATGCAGAATAACGTCCCATTCATCGTCCTATAACTATCCCTTCGTTAGTTTCAAAGATAATACTTTGGTCCGAGACTTTCCTACAACGCTGTATATAAATAACAATAGAAGTTCTGTCCGGGCTCAGCAGGTTTAGAAATAATAATATCCCTGATTTAAACGATTCACTGATAAACTTACCTACGTTTATTTCGTTTTTCTCAAACCCGGGAAAATGCCTATTGATTTATTGCTAGCAATCTTTATAATATGAACACGCTTTTCCATAGAAAATCAGAGCATCAGGTTAAATTAACGTTTTTCTTTACAGGTGCTGATCAGTAGAAACCAAGCAAGGGTGAGTTTTAACGAGGTCAACATTATTTTAGATTTTAAATTCATTTTATTCCCTCATCTATTTTATTTGAATCATTTTGGGAACTTTCTTAAAAAATGTATACAGAGTGGCCCAAAAATCTGGAAAGGCCAATAGGCCCTATTTTACAAAATGATGGGCTACACGTATTTTAGGATACGGAGATTCCATATTATGTTATATTTGCAATGCTGCTAGATTTGCCGTTAATCTTATATTATTAGTAACTTTGATATTATTGTATCGCTACTAAATTTCAGAGTTCCTAGAGCAAATTCTAGAACCATAGCCTTTTCTATGAATTACCACATAGGACAAACGCTCACAAATTTTCACCATTAAACCAACTTATCATTGCATACTCCTAGATTGAGTCAAACATAGATACATACACATAGATTCTAAAGTTTTGCATCACCTTCTTCGGATGCGAAGGAATTTTTTTGCGCTTCAATATGTTCCATATTTTTTTCAATATACAGATTTTACAGTTTTTTTTTGTAAGATAACATTTTTAGTGCGATCATTTTAACATTCAAGGCATTTGATTTTTACGATTTTAAGTGCAAACATGAATCGTCAAGTCATAAGTGAGATTGACCGTGCAAGAATAGTGGCTTTAGTTGAAGAAGGTCATTCTCAAAGGTTCGTGGCAAACAGAGTTGGCGTTTGGCAAAGTGATGTGTCTCGTATATGGAACTGGTATCTCCAGACCAATTCTCTTCGTGATAGACCTAGAAGCGGTAGAAGGCGTGTTACTAATCAGCGGCAAAACCGCTATATCCACTTAACTATCCGAAGAAACCCGACCATGGCAATACCAGCACTCCAAAGAGATATGAGACATGCGTTGAGAGTTCAAGTATCGATCTCGACATTACGGAGACTAATACTTGCGACAGGTTTAAGGTGTCGCCGACCAATAAGAGTGCCCATACTACAACCTGAGCACAGAGTTCGCCGACTACAGAGGGCTCAAGAACACGCGGCCTTGCCTGAAGAACTTTGGAATTCGGTGTTTTTTTCCGACGAGACAAGGATTTGTTTTGTACAAGATAGCCATCGAATACGTGTGTGGCGGGATCCAACGAGAGTTGCTCAGCTTGCCCATGCTCGCCCCGTGCCGCCCTTCAGAGGAGGAAGTGCTATGTTTTGGGCTGGTATCATGTTAAATGATCGCACAGAATTAATTAATGTGGAGGGAACGATGACTGGTGATAGGTATCTCAGAGAGATTCTACATCCTCACGTGAGACTATGGCGCGCAGCTGTTGGCAATTCCTTCGTTTTTATGGACGATAACGCCCGACCTCATCGGACCAAAGCTGTAAATAAGTATCTTGAAACTGAAGGGATCAATCGTTTGAACTGGCCTGCCCTATCTCCTGACATGAATCCCATAGAACATGCTTGGGACATGCTTGCCAGGGTAGTGGCAGCAGGCAGAAATCCACCCAGGGGTGTTCAAGAGCTTGTTCATGCGGCTCAAGAAGAATGGCGAAATATTCCTCAACAGAATATCAATAATTTGGTAAACAGCATAGGCAGGCGACTTCAAGCTTGCATAAATTCTAGAGGTGGAAATACTCTTTATTAAAAGTTCTCATGCAGGTTCTCA
>CAJUYI010001338.1:36682-57428 GCA_910591695.1 Galerucella pusilla
AATTTCTAAGAATACTTTTTATGTTTAAAGCAAGTTTATTATTGGATAATAAAAATTTTTGACAAATATACACGTTTTTTTTTATTGAAACTAATTATTTGATTATTCTCTGATCCATTTATAATGAACACATTTTTTTTTTCAGAGATTTAGGGTGATGCAAAACTTTTGAATCTATGTGTATTTTGACCATTTTACGGTGGAGAAGCCTCTTCCATCTAGTGCCGACTAGAATCTGACCAGTAACAAAAATTATGTTCGCACCGCATCTTCTTTAATTCATGTTGCTCTTTCTATCTTGCTTTTAATCTTCCCACAATGAAAAAATATAATTACAATCTTCGTCAAAGTTTTCCTTTCAAGTTAGCAAACAGTCCGCGTAATGATCACCAACTTAAAATTTCTCTCTAATGTAAAAATAATATTCCGCTCTAAATCAGGTTTCTTTGCAAAAATTACTACTTATCGATGATTTATCGAAGTTGTAAAGTGTTAAATCAGACGCGGTCGACAATTTAAATGACCATCCTTGTACTGCCTGCAGGATTTATACCTAATTTTACTCATTAAATTACAAGTTTGAAATCTGATCGAAGTGTATCTAAGTATATAATTTTTTGCTGCTCGGTTATTGAATCAAAGTATAACTTTCAGCCGCTTTCATACCGCTAAGAACTGACTTTAAGATCACTTGGCGCCTGGTTGTAACTACTAATATTAAATGCTCTTCGTTTACTTCGATTTAGGTTCGGAACTAGAGCAGAGATGGCCTTAGGATATTCAAATATGAATTTAGATCGGTCTAAATGGAAATGCTGCCAAACAGATTTTTCAATTGTAATTGCATCAGATGTCTATATCTTATCGGAAAAAATATCATGAGGGTATCTGATTTTTCCAAAAAAAAAACCGTTGCTAGGTAATATTTTTACACTGAAGCAGGGACGTATATAAGGGGGGGGGTTCAAACCCTCCCCATAGAAAATACAATGAAGGTACAATAATTTTTTATTAGCATACTGCCGCAATATGAGTATTCATCGGGATGTGGCAATAGAAATAGATTCCTCAACAATTGTGTCAAAAATTCCATAATAATTTAGCTGAAGAGGTTAAATTCACTTTTCTGAGATTGATTTTTTGTTTTAATAAAAGCTTCAATTTTCAATCATCTATCACTTTTTAAAATAGGTGCCCCCAAATTAATATACAGGTAACATCTCGGCTGGTATGGGAATGCGGCGAAGAACTTAGAAGACTGGCGACTTCGAACAGTGTAACACTGGAGTGGGTCCCAGGTCACAAAGGAATCGCTGGCAATGAAAAAGCTGACGAACTTGCAAAAGCAGGATCGTCAACACTGATGAACGGATCCGAACCATCTGTGGGCATCCCCAGATGCTCCACTAGGTCATGGTTAAAAGGGTGGGTAAAATAACAATCCATAATACTCTGGAAGAATACGCCCAGGCAAACACATGGGAAGAAATTTATGAAAGAACCATCAGAAAAAGTAGCGAAAGAACTGCTCTCAATGAGCAGGAACAAACGGGGCTACTTACGGGACACTTTCCCACAAAGGAGCACCTGAACAAAATAGGGCTGTATAACGGATACCTCACATGCAGGAGATGCAAAAAGGACACTGAAACAGCTCTGCACATATTATGCAACTGTGAGACAACATTATTTCTTGAACTTGAAAAACCAAAACCCTCCCCATGTAAAAGCTATAGCTACGTGACTGCACTGAAGGGATATTGTTTGAAAATTGCATTGATGGGTCCACCTGTCGAGTGAGGAGCTTGATGAGTGGCTGCAGGATCTTCTGTTTTCTAATGTTCTAAGGGTGTTTATTTTGTTGGAATAATGCTCATTGTTCATTTGCAGATATGGCTTAGGGTAAATTTGGGATATATGCCATACCTTAATTGATGCCACTATATCATTGAATATATTGACAGTTACTCACTGGATTGTGTTATGCTTGCAATGTTTTGATGTTCACAACAAAATTATATAATTGTAAACAGGTTAGTTAAGTCGAAAAACGACTTAAAAGAATTGTTGAAAAATTTTACAAAGTGGGATAAACGCCTTCTTGGTGGGATTTGTGCCCCATGAGTTGAGGATTAATGCCCCTCATTGGGATATATGCCCTGGACACAGTTCAGTTAGAGGATACAATTTTTTTCCTTCGATGATTGATACTAAATCAACTGTTGATAAAAAATAGAGGGTCAAGAAACCAACATTTATTATTGAATATTTCGAACAGCACTAAATCTATTACAAATCGATGGTTTTTTTAACATTTTTCATTTTATTCTGTCTCTTCTTCAATCGACCACAGTTATTGCAACTGTTGCCATACATGGTACAGGTTTCGTGCAACGATTTCTGGCAATCGATACAACGAATCCGGTCCACAGGTTCTTTCGTGTCATAGTAGTTTTCCAAACATTCTATGCAATCTGCATCATCATCACGTTGATCTTCACCTGATGAGCTGTCATCATTTTTTTAAGGGTTTGATTCGTTTAATATCAGAGTTTTTATTAATTTTCTTTTTTTTCACCATTTTAGCTCTACTCGAACATGTAGGTGCGTTCTCTTCATCTTCTTTTCCTTTCAGATCCAGCAGGCATTCCTTCCAAAGTCATCAGCTTTTTTCGAACACCTTTTAAAATCAAAACAGGTGGTAAAAAATTTCCTTCAGCACTTGCACATGCTATCATGGACACGTTTTTCCCCTTTCTTTGGAAGTGAGAAGATGAACACACTTGCTTCCTTTCATAGCCACTACTTTATCTGGTTTATTATTTATTTGTATGCCACTTTCATCCATATTGAAGATGGCCCATGGTTTCTGCACCAGGTCATACTTCTCTAGAGTTCTGATCTATTCATTCCCTTTGCTCTGGCAAGTGATAATCCTTCACTTTTTCTTATGGAAAGTTCCAGGTGCCTTTCCATAAATAAATAGAAGCAATGCATCCCTGCTGTTTCTGTAATTTCGCCTCGCTGTGAGAATACGTTTCCTAGACGTAGTTTCTTAGCAAAACTGAAAGCAATTGATCTGACAGTTGTTCTTGTAGGAGCGAATCGTGTCTGCTGTAATCTTTTAATATGATTTACTAAACGAATTTCGTTTGATACTCCAAGAGCAGGAGGCTTCCCTAGAGGAACTTTTTTGGAGTTATCAGAAGTCAATCTTCTTCTGAGAGTTCTAGAAGGTATATTAAATTTCCTACTAGATTCATTGATGCCCAAATTTCCAGATTTCACATTTTCGATAGCTTCCCTCAAGTTCTGTTCAGACCACAAAACACGTGGTTTGACATTCTGCTTTCTAATATATTTTATTGGCATCTGAAAAAATTGAATCATCAGTAGGGATTCGTTTCAAATTGAAGGGCATATATTCTCTGTTTCACTGAGTCATAAATCCTCCGAGTGTTATTTTGTACGGGATATATGCCCTAGCGAATTTTCTTGATATAAATGATCTTTTCTACTAATTCTAACCCAGAAAACCAATTCCCAACTTATATCAACATTGGAGACGAAAGATCCGCTAGATAGAATGTTGTAATTCTTCAGAAAAGTAATATTTCAGTAGTCATGCATGATCAGAATTTACTAAGACCTTACCTTACTAATTGTTTCCAGTGATATTTTGCTAAATCGTAATCGAGCGTTGACTAACGATGGATATCGCACAACAGATCACCCACACTGCCGCAAGAACGAAGAAAGAGCGACCATATGCGTTTATTTTGCGAACTACGTGCTTGGGGCACATATCTTCCTAGGGCATATATCCTACATTTACCCTAATTAAATAGGCTGAACTGTGATTGTTTCTCCAAAGATATTTGTCTTCTTTATTATTTGGGATTATTTCTAGAATTCTGTTCCACTGAGGAATGAAAAAATTGTATTGGGTATCCTTAGGAGAAAATTAGAAAACAGTATTCTGAAATTTAAGGGAGTTTGGCAAAATTGACTGGATTCAGAAGCAAAGGTCTTTTCTAACAAAAATAGGATTTAAAAAGGAGCTAGTGATAACTTTAAATCACATTTTCCGCACTGATAAAATTGATCGTTTTTTTCCAAATAAATGAGTTATTTGTTCAATATTTATTGGTATTAAATAAACATTATTCAAATCAACAGAAATGTATTTGTATAAAATACCTTGGATTATTTGTTTTTTTTGTAAATTTATTTGAATTATATATATTTGAGTCAAATATTGCAGGCTTTAAAGCAAATAAGTTAGAAGCAAACAATCAAAATATTAATGCTAAATAAATATTTATTGGCATCAAAAAATATAAATAACATAATCAAACAAATTTATAGGGTGAAGTTAAATACATTGCAGTTTCATCGTCAAATAATATAATATTTGGATCCTAAAAATAATTATTTATTATTTGGACAGTTATCTTTAAATTAAATAATTCTTCCCTGTAAACTATTTAACTGTTACGCGTGCGTAGAGTGTAGACAAGATTCGACAGGGACAGGAGCAGCAAGTAGTTTTTGTGTTTGCAGATTGTAGAGAAGAATTATTACAATAATTTGTTGTTAGTGCAGTTTGCAGTGTAAGTAAAGTTTTTATGTGCGTTGGTGGATAAGATGGATAATATAAAATTATTGTTAGAAGGTTGGAGTCTACCTCATTTGTGGGAAATATTTGAAGGTAAGTGAATTTGTATACCTTTATACATTCTAGGTAGGTTGATGCTCGTTATTTTTTATTTGAATCATCATTCTACCATAAATTGATTTTGGGAAACATGATTATTGCCAATTTTATAATTTAAAAAAAGGAAAGCCGATGGCATGGCTCTTGAATCAAAATGTCGAATACCTACCTAATTGGTATCTTTCTTAGTTTGGTTGATCATTTATTTAAAGCGTAAAAATAATTTGAAACTTGCCATGTTGAGAAATAGGTATACTAATGTCAAGATAATTTATTTTTCTAAACATCTATCTATAAACAAAGATTCAGACAAAGGTACCTATCATAAAACGAAAGCGGTTAGTTAGCCTCTTAAGCGCCATCTTTTTTTCCGTCCCGTACAAATAATTAAATAAATAATTATTTGAAACGAGAGTACAATATCATATTTTGAACATTTCATGTACACAATTAAATACATAAATATTTAATCTAAATCACTTATTAGATTTATTTAAATAGAAATTTATTTAAAATGAAAGTACAATGTCATATTTTCAACATTTCCTGCACAAAATTAAATACATGATTATTTAATTTAAATCACTTGAATTTCATATTAGGTTTATTTAAATAAAAATGGGTGGCTCACGAGTTTTTGGCCGGCTTATACCTATTTTCAAAACTTCGTCGTTGTTACAAAAACCCTGAAACAGGTCGGTTTTTGATTTTAATAATATACCACATTTTTACCTTGAATTTTTCATTTTTTGTTGCTATATATAACTTCTTGTATTTTAGGTGTTACACAAGAAGCTCAAGACGATCTGGCTAAAAAAAAATGACATTTTTGCTTCCTCGGTACTTAATCTAAAATATGTCAAGAATAAATTTGTTTTTATGGTGTGAACTTTTTTTTATCCCAATATAATTAGACTTTAGAAGTTTTGCAATGTACTACATGAATTTTTATGTAAGTAATACAGTAATAAAATATATATTTTTTAAATTTCTTCTGCTTTACATTTTACCTTGATACACACAAACTATTAAAGAAACCAAGTTACATTATAAATTTACTTGTTAGGTTTACAAAAAAACAGCTTTTAATAGAAGTTTTTTTTTCAAATAATTCGATTTATCTGCATAAGTTAGTTGGAAATATACGGGATGCACCATTACTCCAGAATAACTCACCCAGTATATTTCTAATTGACTTGTACAGATAACTTGATTTATTTGAAAAAACTTTTCGTGAAATCCAAATAACTTACCTATATGTAACATTTACTGCTAGGTATAGGGAGTGTATTATAAAGCATTGGTAAACAAGTACATACATATATAGCGACCGATACACAATGCAATTGCATGGTTGCTATGTCTTTTTCACCAATTATTTAACTATAACTCCCTCTATACCTAGTGGGAAATGTTACTTATGCAAGTTACGTTGTTTTTTGTACACACTATAAATACATTTAAAGCAAATACATATTTGCTTAAATTCTTCATTGGGCGATTAGCGTTAAATAAATATTTAGTTAGAAGTAAATAAATATTGATTTGATTTTTACTCTTAAGGGAGTATGATGAAATAAATAATTATTTGATATTTTCTCTTTAGAAAGTATGATCAAATAAATATTGATTTGATTCTGCTCTTTAGAAAGTATGAAGAAATAAATATTTATTTGATATTTTCTCTTTAGAAAGTATGATCAAATAAATATTTATTTGATTTTGCTCTTTAGAAAGTGTGATGAAATGAATATTTATTTGATATTTGCTCTTCAGAAAGTATGATGAAATGAATATTTATTTGAAGCAAATAATTATTTGTTCTATTTTTTCAGTAACTGATTAGGTCAAATATATTTATTTGTTTGATTTTGACTAGTACTAGTTGATTATAATAGAATATTTATTTAAATTAAATAAATTAAGGAGACACATGGCAAACAACTTTTAAAAATTTATCAAATAAATATTAGTTTGGACCATAGGAAACAAATATTTACTTGAGTGAAACGGAAATTTTTTTATTGCAAATAAATAATTTTATCAGTGCGGAACAGATTTCAATGTAGAGAAAAATACATTATATGAAATTTGTAATGAGGGCAAGCTTGGAGGATAATAATGTAAATTTTGTTAAAATGAGAAATATTCAGCTTGGAGAGGAGTTAATAAAAAATCGGAAAGATCTGGACCCAATAAAGACTAAAAGCATCTGGAATCATCTAAAAATGTCATCGAAAAGTCTGGAGCATGTGAAAACTATGAAGAGCGAAAAAAATGACGTTAGTAGTTCAGTTTTTGAAGTATTAGATCTTTTGAGACATGAAAGTGAGACCTGATGAGTATTGAGTTATAAAAATTGAAGTAATAGAAGTTGAGAAAGCTGAAAGCAAAAGAGTACATTCAGACTACTACTATAAGTACTAGAGGAGAGAATGCGAGGACTAACAGAACTGATTTTGGGTTCGGTCAAATTTGTAAGAGAAAATTTTGAATCTGTGTGCATTGGCCAAAAAATGATATATCGACCTCTTCTTCTATTAATACTGAATACGGATTGGGTTATGAATCAATAGGATGAAACATTTCAAAAAAAACAACGAGCTAAAAAGTTGATATGATTATGGATTGCTCGGTGAACACGTTGACGAATTCTTCCTAGGTGTTAATCCTGACTAAACACTGTGTTATTTTTATAAGATGCGACATAGGGATTCCTGTACAAAACTGTTAAACGGGAGCTAACTTTTTTACCATATGGAGTTCACGAAAAATAATAAAACAGATTTGGAAA
The DNA here is from genome assembly GCA_910591695.1 of Galerucella pusilla. Taxonomy (NCBI): domain Eukaryota; kingdom Metazoa; phylum Arthropoda; class Insecta; order Coleoptera; family Chrysomelidae; genus Galerucella; species Galerucella pusilla. The sequence goes on from CAJUYI010001338.1 coordinate 44,194, forward strand.
GGTCGTTGAAAAATAGGCTCAAATGCACCTTTAATTTTCTAAATTTGCTCTGGTTTAATGAAAAATGGATAGTTATGTTTAAAAAAATCCATTTTTCTACTACCGTGCGCTTTAACCCACTTTCCCGCACGCATTTTAACTTTGAAAGTGTCACTTTCCCGCACTACTGCGGGAAAGTAAAAGTATGCAAATTTTGACCTTATTAGATAGTTTTTTACTTCGGAAGTTACAACTATTCTTACACCAGGTGAATAAATAGTCCATCAAATGAAATCAACATATTGTTTTCTAGCTTTTTGTTGCATTTTTAATTTTCTGAAAATATAAAATAATGAAAATATTTTGATATAACCTTGTAAATTCTTTAAAGTAGTGTCACGAAACAACTATCAAACCACCGGGTTTGATAAAAGAAAAATATATCAAATGAAATTATTTCATCTACAAATGACTTAAAATTGTTGCCGTCACCTTCATCGTCATCTTTATGTGACCTGCAAACGATGCCATCCTCATCAACGTCATTCTCTCACCAGTTAACACCAAATAACTTCACTGGACCGGCAATTTCAAGTAATTCACATAATGCAACAAATTGTCTTTCTAAAATTAATATTTATAATAATACCTAATTGATAATATTAATAATAGTTTTTGGTCTAAGTTTTTTATATGTATGTTAAAATAAAATACATTTTTAAAAATGGGTTGATATACTTTTTTGTATATACGGTCGTAGAAAAAATAATGTTCCTAACTCATGCGTGAAGTGTCTTTCCCGCCCTTGACCGCTTGCCCGAACTCCGCTTCGCGTCGTTCGGGTCAACAGCAGTCGCGTGCGGGAAAGTATCACTTTCCGCACTTGTTAGGAAAATAACTATTTCATACCACTTTAGAATACTTTCAACCGCGTAGGAGATAACCAGCTATGGGAAGGGGCTCGGGAAATTCAAAAGTCAAACCTGAAGTATGGCGGTTCGATTCACCGCTGTGGTGAACATTTTTTCAATTTGTTTTTACTTCCTTTTTCAGAATTTTTGTTTTCAAAACATTTAATTTAAAATAAAGCAAAGCTAGCTGTTTCGAAAATTTATTTATCCAATTAAATGCTCAAATTGTTCTCCGTTTGCTGTTGAATAGTGTCCCAAACGATCATAAAACTTCCGCCGTACATTATAAATGAATAAATTTTGAAACAAATAACTTTGTTTTATTTTAAATTTAATGTTTTCTAGACAAAAATTGTGAAAAATAACTAAAATCAAAAAGAACAACTGAATGAATGTTTCAATTCGTAACATTCCAGATTATTTTTGAAAATGCAAATGTTATCGGGTATCATACATCTCTATTCAAATTAGTCTTATCATCGCAGATCTGCTGACTTGTACATGTTGCTTGCTACACATAAATTCAAAAGTTTTGCATCACCCTAAATCTCCGAAAAAAAAATGTTTTAATTATAAATGGATCAGAGATTAATCAAATAATTAGTTTCAAAAAATTTTATTATCCAATAATAAAATAAATTGTTTCAAACATAAAAGTATTCTTAGAAATTAAATAAAATAAATACAAATGGATTCTTTTCAAAGAAAAGGTTAAGTGAGAATCTGCATGAGAACTTTTAATAAAAAGTATTTCCACCTCTAGAATGTATGCAAGCCTGAAGTCGCCTGCCCATGCTGTTTACCAAATTATTGATATTCTGTTGAGGAATACTTCGCCATTCTTCTTGAGCCGCATGAACAAGCTCTTGTAGGTACACTCCTGGGTGGATTCTGCGTGCTTCCACTGCCCTGGCAAGCATGTCCCAAGCATGTTCTATGGGATTCATGCCAGGAGATAGGACAGGCCAGTGCAAACGATTGATTCCTTCAGTTTCAAGATATTCATTTACAGCTCTGGTCCGATGAGGTCGGGAGTTATCGTCCATAAAAATGAAGGAATTGCCAACAGCTGCGCGCCATAGTCTCACGTGAGGATGTAGAATCTCTCTGAGATACCTATCACCAGTCATCGTTTCTCTACATGAATTAATTCTGTGCGATCATTTAACATGATACCAGCCCAAAACATAGCACTTCCTCCTCTGAAGGGCGGCACGGGGCGAGCATGGGCAAGCTGAGCAACTCTCGTTGGATCCCGCCACACACGTATTCGATGGCTATCTTGCACCAAACAAATCCTTGTCTCGTCTTGAGCCCACTGTAGTCGACGAGGTCTGTGCTCAGGTTGTAGTCTGGGCACTCTTATTGGTCGGCGACACCTCAAACCTGTCGCAAGTATTCGTCTTCGTAATTTCGAGATCGATACTTGAGCTCCCAACGCATGTCTCATATCTCTTTAGAGTGCTGGTATTGCCATGGTCGGGTTTCTTCGGATAGTTAAGTGGATATAGCGGTTCTGCCGCTGTTTAGTAACACGCCTTCTACCGCTTCTAGGTCTATCAAGAAAAGAATTGGTCTGGAGATACCGGTTCCATACACGAGAGACATCACTTTGCCAAACGCCATCTCTGTTTGCCACGAACCTTTGAGAATGACCTTATTCAACTAATGCCACTATTCTTGCACGGTCAATCTCACTTATTATGACTTGACGCTTCATGTTTGCACTTAAAATCGTAAAAATCAAATGCCTTGAATGTTAAAATGATCGCACTAAAAATGTTATCTTACAAAAAAACTGTAAACATCTGTATATTGCAAAACATATGGAACATATTGAAATAGTAAACATTGATAAACAAGCCAACAAAAAATTGTTAGCGCAAAAAAATTCCTTCGCAAAACTTTTGAATCTATGTGTATATTGTATTGTACATAGTAAGTTCGGTGGCAGTTAATTTTGACAATGGATAAAATGTTGCAGCTGATTAATTATTGCTGTACAAAATTCTACCGTAGTTCAACTTCCAGTTTCATCAGAGGTACCCACTGACTCACTCCTTGTTTAATGCTTGTATCCAAATCAGAGTCTGTCCTCCAAATCTCCAAGCTTCACAATACGTCGCGAATTCAATTATTGTTAGTAGCCTGCGCCAAAATCTTCACACAGAATATACATTGCTCTTGCTCTCGTTAGAAAACCTATTCGAACACTTGGTGGGGTCATACTCTTACTTAGACATTCATTTTCATTGATCCATTTCTTGACTATTCTTTTCGAGTTTCCCTGTAACAGTAACACATTTTTTTATACAATGATAAGTCTGTACGTCAAAGAAAATTCATCAGATAAACAATGCGTTTTGACAGGTGGCTATGCCTATTAAGCGGGTATCATGGATAAATCTAATTAAACATAGGGATGCAATAAACCTAATATTCCAAAAGCGGTACTTGGCAAAACATTACAGATTGTCCTTCCACCACTTGAGTTACCGCTCCGCCTACCCTAACCAATACCGTCACGATGTTGATTTAATCAGTATAAGAGAGGGATAAAGACTGAGAATGTCAGTTTGTGCCTCGACACCGCTAGGTTTGTACGCATCGAGTAAAAGAGTATCGATAATCGTAACGTAGTTTGACGTAACATCGTTTGCTAGTGTATCGTGAGGTTAGTGATCGTGTTTACATTTATATTTTTCAAAAAAGTTTTTATACTCTGAATGTTTATTGTGTTATTCAGTTTTGGATTAAAAGCGATTGGATTTTTATTTCAAATCGGTAAGTCTTAAGCAAATAAATATTATTTGCTCACCACTTTTTGCGCTAACTTTTTTTTCTAAAATCTTCATTTCCGAAAAGGTTGTTTCCTCAGGAAATTACGTACATTTCCACTTGAAAATATTGTTTTTTAATTGTGAATAATTCGGAATGATTACAAATTTGAATAACTATTTCCGGCAGCCACAATTTTTGATTCTATACGTTTAGGATTTAAGTTCTTCGGGGGAGAAATTGTTATGTTTTATTCGTAAATGCGACAGGTAGTACCTATCACCCCGTATCAGGACGATTTTTACGGTATTTTCTATTTGTCAAGAGATTAAAAATTGAGTTATCACGGTAGTCAGTGACATGAAATCGGAACTTAAACCCATATTAAATACACTTATAGAATTTGGCCAATTGTTTCATTTATTGAATTGTAAGTAAAAGCAATACAATTATTATTGAATAATATTCCATTGATACCTATCATTTGAGAAAATTAGGTGGAAAAAATTGCTGAAGCGTATTTATTTAATGAAAATATTTAGGTATACCTAAATAGAATGAATACCTATATGTGGATACAGCTGACTTCAATATTTATTTTTATTTCCTGAATTTTAAATATAACATACTAAAAGTCTGTTTGTTCATTTGAACAACAATCCAGTAAACAAAGCTTAATAAAAAAAGAAACAAAAAAGATGAGTCAATAACTGCCTACCATAAACATTTAAATAAAATATCTAAATTTTGTGTTTGAAATATTCAATTTTATTTTAACTTCTCGACAATTTCGACTATTTCCAAGCTACAAAAATTAAATTTTTTTTTGCCTTTCATATTTTTCAAGCAATTTAACTGGAATTATTATTACAAATTGCTGGAAATGTAAATACAACTGAAGTGAATAAAAAATGTGCATTTAAATTCCAATAGAATGTGGGTACTTGATTTATATAATGAAAATAATTTTATTTAATAGAAAAATACAAGGAAAAATACTCGGAAAAATATTAATAAAACTTCTCATAACCTCTACTTCAACCTCTACCTACTGGGTGAAATTTTGAGCGAAATTCTAAGAAAAAAATCCATAATACACAAGTTCTCTTAAAAGTGGTACAACTTATACTTTGAAGAGCTTTATATAGAACGGTTGTCTTTGCTATCAAAATATGCCTCAGTTTTAGAAACACTTTTTCATTTGTCTGAAATGTTTTCACCCCGAACATCTTTTTGATGTCTACGAAAAGTTAGTAGTCGAGAGAGGTGGAATCTGGAGAGTACTGTGGACAGGATGTAATTCGATGCACTTGGGTGTATACCTAATTTAGTTCAAAATATCTATATTTTACTGCTGTAAATCACCTTAAGCCTCATTGCGTAGGCCGGATAATCAAAACATTTTATGGTCACAGGGCCAGATTGGGAAGGGCTCAAACTAAATAAAATAATTTTTGTTGTTGTTTGGGAAAAAAATACAATATTTTTTTATATATTTCAATACAACGTTTCGATAGCGTTCCAGCTGTTGAAGAACAATTAATTTTCTTCGAAATTTCTACTTGTCGAATTTTTTCACTAGTGTCAAATTATGGCCAGAGTTTGAAAAACTCATTTTGTTCTTGGTAATGGTAGCTGGAACGGTACCGGAAAGTTGAATTTAAAAAGAGAAAAAAATATTTAGGTCTAATTTTCCAAAATAATGAATAAAAAGAATGATGAATACAGATGCAAAAGATAAATAATATTTAAAAACCGAGTTAAAAACAATATTATTATTTATAAGCAAATAGGAGTCAATTGGATTTGTTGAAATTATACCAAGTAAGCTTTACATTAAAATATAATACTTACCCACATATGAACAGAAACCTCGACAGAAACACAAAATTTTTTTAACCCCCTAAACTTAGCTTTATATCACTATGGCACTATCTTCATCTAATTTTATTTTAAAGGGCTCAACATTAGTGATAACATGTTCCATACAGTTTTCCCAACTATCTGCAGAAATTTTGGTACCTACACTCATTGCCAATTCCACTGCAGATGAGCTTAAAGTTTTATTTTGGTGCCATATTAGCTCAATTGGAGTAAATATGCAATAATAGGTGAAAGATGCAGCACTGTATGACCATTTTTAATTGCAAGAGTATCACACATATTTTGTATTCATTTTTAAAACCCTTAATACTTCTGAAAGACTCCGTTTTCTTTTGTGTGTTTTTAAAAAATATGTGCATAACTCGAGGCATAACTTGAATTTCTGATTTTGTACTACCTACTTACTACCTATTAAAATGAGAAATTGACAACTTGCAAAGTCCAGTATAATCACAACAGAGAGACGTTATCCTTTTGCAATTATTTGAAGGGTTTTGTTTGGCATTTCGTTGGAAATTCCACACATGTGATTTTTAACCAATCAGAACGTGTATTTCTAACAGATCACCATGGCAACGGATGGATTTTAGTGGAAATTTTTTCCTCCTGGATACCTAACAGCGAATTATACTGGACATTTTTTTGACGTTTATAATGACAGAATATTTTTTTTGGAAAACCTAATTTTTATTTGTTCACATGATAATTTCGAATTTCAACTACAAGCATAGATGTTTTCTAAATTCCTTGGACCATTATGATTAATGTTTATATTAAAAACGCAATTATTATATACTATGGCAGGTTGATGAAGACGAAAATTGATGTTGTTGGAAATAAACACATTTGGTGTGGAATTTTCTTAACGAATACCACACGAGGTCAAATTAAATTCGAAAATTTTTTCTCGCTCATGAATATTTTTAGAAAATTATAATCATAATTTTCAAAATATTCATGAGCTCGAAAAAATTTCCGGAAATAATTTGACCTCTAGTGGTATTACTAGTGAAAATTCATTCCATATTCCCGTCCAAATTCGTCCGAATAAATAACATTACTAACTACAATTAGGAGTGTCATTATAGTGAAACAATGTGAGTTCTATTGTTAATGGAACAATTTAAAAGAATTGGGTGAACAATTGATGTGAACGTGCTATCAATTCTAAACAAATAAACTATAATATCAAAGAAAATAGTATAATACTATTATACCGCCTGAAAATCAAAGAGCAAAGACCGTTCACAGAGAAGCAACAACTACTTCCCTAGCATATAACCAGTCCTGCGTTAAACCGGTTTGGGTTTTTGACACGAATTTTTCTTTTGTCAACAGATGCGATATTCAACGGGAAACTATAGTTTTCTCCATGTTTCAACTGTCTCATCAACTTTAAAAATTCTGTTTAGGTAAAGCTTTCAACTATAATAAACATTACATTTAATTTTGACATTTGATATTTGTTGACAGGCAGTACCCATGTTGTTATATGCAACACTCTCGGCAACACTCAATAGCCCTCCCTCGTACTATATGTCTAAGTCTCAGTCAGTGTTCCAAAAAAACGACGAGGAAAAAACTGAGAAGGTTTATATTGTAACGATATCAAAAGAAATTGTGAAATAGATTAAATGTCCGTGAACATGCAATCCAAAACGAACAGAGAAACATGCCAAACGTGCATGCAACCTAAACGAAAACGAGTCTGTGAAATATCTTATTTATCTGTACAATTTTTATTGACAATAAAAAGTGAACGTTAGTAGCTCTATAGATTAATTCATTCGTTAACTCATGAATTCCTTAAAAAATTAATGAATATTTAACATTATTTTTGATAAGAAATAGTTTTTGGATTTATTCGCCTCTATTGAACAAAATTATTATTCCTTTATCCCACCCTATAACCTTTCTTTAGTTAATGTTACCAAAAAGGACATCACACGTTTTACTACATTCTCTCAAATAAGTGCTAATCAATTTTCTGTTATTTCTAGTGTGAATAAATTCCAAAGCATCCTTCTAGCCTGTCATCACAATACTGTTGCTCCTTGAGATGAGTCCATAATCATTAAATCTCCTCTGAAATTCCTTTCACCAAAACGACGTTTTATTTTATGAACACTTTTTTAAAAACCATTATGAGTCGCTATTGTTCATAGCATACTTATTGAAATACGTCATTCCTAACACTCGAGACAAGAGCCGATCGAACATAAACGCCCACTTATCGCTAGATGAAGCTATTTTAACATTAATAAAGTAGGCGTCTTAAAACGTCAGTTGTCGTGTTAAAAATGTCAAATCTCATAGAGCGAATCTGATGATGCATTTGGGAAAACCTAAGTCGAAGCTTATTTAAGTTTGTGCCTTTCAACTGACAGTCAAAGTTAATTTTGGTTTAAAATGCATTTTAAAGTTGGGAAATTTATTATATAGAGTGTTTTCAGATACTTAAGATCATAATATATTTTCAAAATTTTGCCAAGAGGTTAGGAAGAGTGTTAGAGTGCTCGGTTCTGGTTCGATGCTCGGGCACATGGCAACCGTTGAATGCTGAGCTTAAAATTAGTATTCAAAGTTCCAAAAAAAATATATACCAAAATCCCCATTCGATCAGTTGTTGTTTCATATAGTTTGGAACTCTGGACCTTGAACAAAAATTATCAAGACCGGCTTTGATGCATGGGAAATGGGAATACAAAAACGCATCCAAGGCGGAGAAAAAGTAGGGGAAAATTCGACTATAAAATTGAATAAGGAGCTAATGGAATTATATAAGAGTCCCCCCATAGCATCGGTAATGAGATCACAACGAATCGGAGATGTCGGTCACGCATCGAGACTTCCTGGAGAAAAAAAAGGTTAGAAGGCATAGAGAAAATGGACTGTTGCAGTAGAAAGAGGAAAGGAAATTAGTAAATCAATCAAAAACCAATCCGGCAGTGCATAATTGTATAGACAGTTTAGGTACAGCTTTCAACGAATCGGTCTCAAATTTTGTCGTTAAGATAACTCGGGAGTGAACTATACATGACTTAAAATACAACCCTAATGTTTGGAGTATTTAGAATGAATTAATATGAATGATGAAATTTTCTTTTTCCAGTCTTCCTACCATCTTCACTAATAACTTTTTCTAGATATACTTCACCGTCAATGAACAAGATTAATTATCTTCTGTGAGTTCCTTGTCGCATTACTTATTATTTTTTCTCTCATTTTTTGGGAATCAAACCACAATAATGTTTTTTAATTTTTATTTCGACGTTTCGGTAGCGTTCCAGCTACCGTTGTCAAGATTAACTAGTAATGAAATCATTTTTGGTCGATATCTGACAACGAAAAAAATTTGACAACTAGACAATCAATAATATTTTGAAGTTTAGGACTACAAAACTTTGTTGTCAAATTCATAGTAGATCACATCTCTGGTAAAATGTGAAATTAAATATTTTATTTTATGACATTCTAACGATATGATAGTCTACTAGAAATGGAATCCAGTGAAGTGCTCGTTCCAGGAACGGTTTTTATTGGGATAGCGCTTTTTTTCCCTTATTTTGGAAATGTTAATAAAACGCGTTTTTTTCTACTTTTTTGTGTATGATTATTTTTGTTTTCAAAATATGTATAACTCAGTTTGGTGATTTTGTGTATTGGAGTGTGTATCGATAAACAACTATTCCAATGATAAATCATAAGAAAACCTGGATAAAAACTTATGATGCTATCCTGATAACGCAGGTAATTGATTATTGGAAATTTCTCTTCTAAAATTGGTAACCAAATTTGACTACATTCGGCTGATATACTAGCTCCACATTTATCTGCATTTAGTTGTATTAAAGCATTTTCTTTGATTTTTCGTCTTTTATTATTGGGCTCTTTTAATATTATTTATGTCGAATCCCATTGAATTTTATGCCCCTCTTCTCAAGCATGTTTACAAATACCTGACTTAAAGAACTCCCTATCTTTGATATATTTTTTATGTTCACTTATTCGGACTTTCAATGGTCTAGATGTTTCACCTAAATAGAATTTGTCGCATTCACAAGATATCTGATATATGCAATTTTTTGAAGACTGTTCTTCATTTTTTGGTTTCGTTTTTGTTAGTATTGTTGGATTTGAAGCTATAGTCTAACAAACAATTGGAGAAGGTGATTCATCTGCATGATCATATGCATTTTGCAATAATAAAGCATGTGAACAGCTCTTAGTCACCTTCTCCAATTGTTTGTTAGACTATAGTTCGAATATTGAATTGATCTCTTACCAATTTTCTCAATTATTTCTGATAAACCCTTAACATACGGTATTGTCAAGCTTTTGAAAATTATGTTAGCTGAATTATAAATATTATTGTTATTATTATGGGGTATCAACAATGAGCCCTTCTCTATATTCTTAATTTCTTCATTTACTAATTCTGCCGGGTAATTATTAGCATTTAAAACATTTTTCAGTAGAGTTTGTGAAATGATTATCATTAGAACCAATGATTCTTGCCATATCGTATAAAGATTTTACTACTCCTTTTTTAACGCTTATAGCATGATTTGATTCAAAATTCAAATACCTATTAGTGTGTGTTGGCTTACGATAAACACTTGTTTCATATTGTAGGTGTTTTATTGATAAGAACATCAAAAAATGTGATTTTTCAAATCTTACAGCTTTTAATTTGTCTTAAGACAAATCCTTCAAGAAATATTATAGTCTCATTGGAAGTTATCAAAATCACCACTTAAACGATTTCTGTTACATTCACATTTATCTTTAAAATAAATGGACCTCAGGCATTTGTATCATTTTTTTCTAAATTAAAATAATAATGAATTCAAAGATTAATGTACAGTTTGTTTTCGTTAGTTTCGCCACATTCTTGTCACGATTAATCACCCAAAAAGACTGGAACCAATAAATCAACTATTCATTTGTTTCCTCTTCTGTAACTTTCATTCTCTCCTATTAAACACATCCCAGATATACCGATTAGTTCTATCTATTCGAACCGAGCGCTAAATAAATAAAAAATCATCCCAATTAGTCACTGGCTAATAAATCATAATAAATAATTGCTTACTAATATGGAGCTTGTATATATGCGGGTTATTTTAGTGGTTTTCGTTGGTTAACCCCTGCACCTTAACGTTTCTGGCTTATTAAGGACTATCTCCTCAATTTATCATAACAATAAAGTTAGTACGTTTCGACCGGACCCTAGAACTTTTCTCTCTAGATTCTACCAGATACCTACCAGTGGCGGAGGCATTACTATCTGAAATATCTTCTTATAAGTACAGCGGCTAAGAGTAATGACACAGAATGTCTACTTCAATCTCGTTGAGTGAATTGAAATTTAACACCCCATATACCGTCTCATCTAAAAATTAGCTTACAATTATGAAACAATGGGAAGAAGCCCCAACGAGAAGAAATTATTGCTGTACTAGACGATCTAAATAATTTTTACTTTGAATTGGGATAGGAGAATAGGAATGAAACTTGTTATCTTGCATCCCCTTAATATATTTTATTAGTATACCTAAATCTCTCTTACCAATACGTAATGACGCTCCGGGATAGGCAGCATAGTAACATTCATTGTATGTTCATTATTATCAACAATAGGCTCAACTTTTGGTGGAATACAACTAAATTGAGCTGAATTTATAGGTTCTTCCGTTACGGTATCCCGAGTGGGTCGTGGTCTATCTGGATATCTTGTAGAAAATATCGTCGACTTACTATAAAAAATGAATAAGTCTATTTTTATTCACAATTAAAGTTTCAAAAATGCATAAGTAGTAAGTGCTCGAGTAAGGGTACCCTCTAATCAACAAAAAAGGTAGAACGTGTCGCGGGACACACGGTAGGAACTTTAGTTCCTTTTAAGCAAAAATTATGTAATACATCTGACGTTATAGATAAACAATTTGCATATTCCTCGGTGGTCGAGTAGTAAGCATACCAGACTCTCACGCGGTAGACCCGGGTTCGATTCCCCGTGAAGAAGTTTTCTTAATGTTAATTTTATTTTTAAATAATTATTCTGCTCGATATTAATAACGACAACAGGTAGACGTTTGAAATATTTAGCAGAATATTCATTATTATAGATAATGGTACGGTACCCTTCATGAGGGAGTCCGACTGGCAACATCTACTTATAACAGCATCGTATATTTAAAAAGGGAAACCGTAGCATTATACAAATTGGACATTCACGAACGTTTACCACAAAAAAATTAGTGGAAACAAAAAATTGAATTGTTAAATTTTCAATTTGAAGTTATATTCGAGGTTATATTGAAAAAATATGCTGTTCGACTCGTGTGGATTGTCCATATCGCACTTAAACGCACTTAAACGCACGAGGACTTCGTGCGATATGGCCATCATATCCACACTAGTTGCACAAACTACCATTTCTATCAAAATATTATGCCCTTTTACATTTAAAAACAACCTACCAAATGTCAAATCAATTTATCCATCCATTTTAAAGTTATCGAATTAAAACATTCAAGTTTTCAAAATTTCAACACCCTGTATTTCGAAAAGTTAATGTGATAGCAGCTAGACCCCTTAATCCTCATATCATTTTGACAACCAATGCTGTAAACAAACAAAAAAGATCAATCGCGCAAAAAATTATGGAAATAATAGTAAAAATTTATCCGAACAAATTCAAGTAGATCACCAGCACTGCGAATACCAGCTTTGCATAAACTTTTAATATAGTGTCGGTGGTTCAGTGGTAGAATGCTCGCCTTCCACGCGGGCGGCCCGGGATCGATTCCCGGCCGACGCATATGAATCGCTGCTTCGTAAACGAGAGAGAAACTCAGGACCACGCTCGCAAGCAAAGCACATAACTAAGCAACATAACACAATATAACGTAACATAACGTAACGTAACGGTCAGATCTTTTGCGTCGCGACCCCCGGTCGCTCAAACATAACCTGACGTAAAGAACTAAAGTTCCAAAAAACTTGAACATTATCTCAAGTTGAAAACTATCCGATTGAAAAAATGTGTAATTTGTTTGAAGTTCAATCTCAAATGCAGCTTTTTATTCCTCCTGTAAAATTACACTAATTTTGGACGTATGAATGTTTCACAGTAAGCCGACGATATAGCACATGCTCATATTTACAATGAATTAAAAGTAAATTCACCCAAACTTCATTGTTTAATACCAAATGATCAATATATAATATAATCTTTGTTTTTAGCCATAGATTTAAACAAAAAAGTTGCAAAATGCCACTTTGATTTAAATATTCGACATTTCCATGACCTTCAATTTTTGATCACTTTTTCACGAACCCCGTATACAATGAAGCAGTTTTTGACATTGACCAATTACCTTGGTGTTCTGTTCCAATCGAGGTTCCAATTAAGAAAGTTGCTCCTCACTTCTGGTATTACCTATATTTTCTACACATTTGCCATAACTTGTGAGCCAAATTTTTACATAAATTACAAATTTTCAAGAAAAAAATAGTGTAGGTACGTAAATTCCAGTATGAAGATAGTATAAGCTTGCCGTGAAACAGCCTGTATATAATGGACGTTGAAAGAGACTAATTTTAATTTGTACATTCTCTTCATTAAATTGTGACTAATGTACACTATTTATGCAGATGATTCATTAATCAAAGAAG
>CAJUYI010001339.1:0-15403 GCA_910591695.1 Galerucella pusilla
TACCTACTTCTATGCTGGTAATTTTTATTCTTAAATAGTTTGAGGTTATGTACCTATATGTCTAGGAATCAACCATAAAAACATCATTTTCTCACGACCACACATCGATATATGGTTGGTATATATTATATAAATAAAACATGGTTTAAATCGTACTTACGATAATGCTTTAACTCCTCTTATTTCCCCTGCATTAAAGCAGCTGTTTGACTTCATAAATTCAAGCAGCATAAATGAGTCTACTTTGGGCAAGTTATCAGTTTGTGCTTTTACAAAACCTTCACTAGCCATATCTTTACTCACAAAATATGAAAGAATCGTCACTGAACACTAAACTAGTAGATAAAATATAATCTTCCAAATACGTTTTAAAATATCCTCGGAAATATCGAATATTTATTTCCACTTTACGTTGACTTTTAGAAATAAAAAAAGCACACACAAACACGTAATTGTGTCAAACAAACATACAAATGATATTTTTACGTCGATGGAGCAATTAATAGTTGATTAAAATACAATATAAACACACAACTACATATAACCTAATTCAATACAGGTCATTTTGACATAAGTAAACACAAGAGATATGACATCACACGTATCATCGGTAGCGTTCGGAAATCCTCGGGTTGTGGTCGGAAAGTGCATTGAAATTTGAATTTTATTTTAAAATTTGGGAGTAATTTCCAATGGAAACTGGTTTATTTCCTATTATTAGTAATTTTTGATATCATATTCACTATTATAAATTAATATCCAAGCAAAATATGAAATATGCGTGTGAAGCATCTGCACAGGATGGGCAAAATTAGTGAACCTATGTGCAGAAAATGTGAACTCTACGATAAAACACCTACTCAATTACTCTGCTTCTGTGAGAACTTACAAGGACTCAGACGGAAGCACTTTTGAGTGGAAATAATACAGCCATCACAGCTACTGAAGATCCATCCGCAGTTAAACTGATGGCCTATATAAAAGACATTAAGCTTCTGGAATGGAAGTAGGTAGATGACATGGGTAATGGTACAAAGATTCAGTTCAAGCTCCTGGGCTGTTGAATGAATGAATGAGGGAAATGTAAAAATTCTGAGAATAAATAACAAAAATTCCAAGAACAACAAGGATTGATTTATTATCATAAATACCACGATAGTAGAGGGTGAGATGAAACAGTTTTTGCCATTTCCACTGACACATAGTCTGCGCGAACGTCAAAATTCTACCCTACAATCAACTGTATTCTTAGTAAGTGTACGAGTAAGAGACTTGCCCACGTTTTTCCGCTCCTTATGCAATTCTATGAACTTAATTTTGTTCTATTGTTCTCTGTATTGTTACCATCTTTGGTGGTTCAAGACAATTTTCGATGTGACGCATAGTCCATTCATTCATTTACTTAAAAATTATTCATGAGGCACAGTAAATATGCAAGAATTGTATGTGCGAACTTGTGTTCAAATAAATTGGTGTTTGAAATGTAACCAGTTCTGATAATCTTGGAAATAAAATTATCAATTTGCAATAATCAACGATCCTTGATAAGTATGCAGCAGTTCTGCAACATATATCCAGAAATTCGCCGAAAATGTCATAACTTACGCAAGCATGCAAGTTGTCCGCCACCCAACGACAGAAAACTCATGTTTCATGATTAATTCCGTTCAATGGCGAATAAAAGTTTATTTTTTGAAGAATTTTGTCCGCAATTCGGTTTAGTATCATTTTATTTTAAGGGGAAGGGAGAATGCAATGATTTTATTTCCTTCCCCTTGCTCAGATACACAATGTAAGGTATCTTCTGTAAGTTCATTGTGGCATTACTTATTCTTTTGGGAATCAAACCACAATAATGTTTTTTTATTTTTTATTTCGCCGTTTCGTTAGCGTTCCAGCTACCTTTGTCAAGATTAACTAATGATAAAATAATTTTTGGTCCCTATCTGACACAACGAGAAAAATATGACGTCGAAATAAATAATAAAAAACATTATTGTGGTTTGATTCCCAAAAAATAAGAGAAAAAACACAATGTAAGGGTATCATCATGTATAAATGTGTTTATAATTCCACTTATTTTTTCGGGTTTGTGAGTCTGACAGCAAACGGAACTCATGACTGGGACAGACGTCTTGAAAAAAATAAGACTCTTGCGCAAGCTTTAGCATTTTCGGCTGATTTATGTATATTTGGTTTAAACTGCCGCTTCAAGGCGAAATTTTATTTTTAAATTCACCTCCAGTCACAATTTAATCAATCTTAAAATGGAAAGATGGCATATATTAGTCTTTAACAATCGTAATTATTTAATACTTAATAATAATAAACCCACTTTTGTTTGTGGGAACCGTTAAAGTTTATATAACTGGTCTAAGATAACAGTAATATAAAAACCCTATATGGGAATCTTCCTATCACATTGTCATTCATAAAGTAACTATAATTAACGGTCCAATTTTACGACACAGTCATAAATTATTTTTAGTACCAAACAAGAGAAGAAACAAATTTGCTAGGAATCTGAACTAGAATTACTTTTGAAACGTATTAGGGAAAACGTATATACCAATGTCGTGCCATAAGTTTATTATTTTAAGGTTAGCTACCCATGCTGCCCACTACCTTGACCTTCCTACTAATTGACCCTACAAGAAATTATTTCATTCACAACCATATATGTAATGCTGTCATACTAACGTCATTGGAGGTTAGAAAGTGTCATGTAATACTCCTCTACTTCCCGCCCTCATCGATCAATAAATAAGAAATAAGAAATAAATAAGAAATACGTTTTATCTGGCATAAGTTATTAACACTCAAAGGTGGTAAGTTGCCTTACAACCCGTCGTCATCGTCGTCATCAATACCTGCTGTTGCCATGGTGATCTGTCAAAAAAATTGGTTGAAAATTACAGATGTGGAATTTTCAAAATAACTCTCCCAGCAAACGTTCCTTTCCGCTGCGACATTGTTCATTAGAAGCACTCTTTAGCATACCAACGGTAGATTTATGTATAAATTTGGAAAACGAGTATGTATGGAAAGTAAGTAATCGTTTGAACTGCATTTTATGGGCGGCAAAGATAAAATCGTAGTTGTCACATACCGTATTCGAATGTTTTATCTGTATCTGTAAAAGACACGACTCGTCCAATGATAGTATACAAATTTTATGATGTACTTCCAAGTCTCTTCCGCCATTTATGTTTCTATGCATTTTAATGAATGTTAATCGAATTTCTGCTCCATTTTAAAAAGTTTCAATAGACTCTTTCTTCTTCTTGGAAGTATAATTAGAGTTTTTTTTTGTGTGGCATTTCTCGAACGCAGTGTCCTAGTGACTTTAAATATTTTAATGATGTCAAAAGAAGTAACTGGCAGCTCGGTTGAAATTCACCACATCAAACTGAACAGCCTACCTACTAGTTGAATGGGTAACATTTCAAGTTTAAGACATTTATTTTTTTTAAAAAGGCATCTTATGCATGCATTGCATCTTAGAGGTTTATTCTTTTTGGAAAACGATTTACAAAAATACTCGTCCTCGTGCTTCAGTGATCGTGTTGCAGCTTTGGAAGTTATAGTCCGAGGGATTACAACGTCGATTCGAAAAATGTACACGTGGTTTAAAAAAAAGTAGGCTTTAAACATAACCTTAAATTTGATAAATAAAATTATCAGGATCGTATTCAGCCAAATTCAAAAAGGCTATCAAAATTAATAATTACCAGCTTCTTTTTCTAACTGAAAATTTTTTGAGAACTTTCAAAATGCTGATGTTTTTCCGTGTATCTAGGCATATTTTTGTATTATTTAAATAAATATAACAATAAGATTAATATTCACTTTTCATAAATAATAATT
This sequence comes from Galerucella pusilla, assembly GCA_910591695.1. Classification (NCBI taxonomy): domain Eukaryota; kingdom Metazoa; phylum Arthropoda; class Insecta; order Coleoptera; family Chrysomelidae; genus Galerucella; species Galerucella pusilla. The sequence goes on from CAJUYI010001339.1 coordinate 3,868, forward strand.
GGCCGTAAACAACAAAGTACAAACCTGACGGGAACTGTCAGTGGGACATTAGAAAAAGACGTAAGACACATTGCCAATAACAAAGGTACGTCTGCATCCTATTTTGAATTTAGACACAATGAACATCAACTTGACAAATTTACTGGGAATTTTCCCTCGGACTATAGAAGCGGACCGCGAATTTAAAATACCATTTCTTCCAGGAACCAAACCTACACGCTGTTTGTCGACTCGCGGTTCCTTCCATTTTGATTTATTTTTTAATCAATATGTAATTCCTTCGTCTGGTACCTACTTCTTGGCGTACAAGAAACCCAACGAAATGTATAACGCAAATGTACACCTCCGCGTTTGGGAATACCGAAATTGTCGTGTCAATAACCCCAAAGAAAATAATTTTTTTTGCCCACGGGATGCAATTGAAAGAGATTAAATTTACTAGTAATACGTAAATTATATGAAGTAATAAATAATACTTATACTTGATTGTAAAGGCATGTGATATTGTATTGTCAGTACAGGGTAGATGCTCTCTAGAATGTATATACAGGGTTTATAACCTTATATACTTTTTTGTGACAAAAATGTATAAAGCTGATTTATTTGAAAACTGCTGGAGATAGGTATAGGGAATAGTAATACATATCGATAGTGGACAACGTATTCTTCTAAAATAAATAATCACATACAGGGTGTCCCATTTGAAAAAAAGGAATTACGCGAAGATTGTGGATTCCGTTTTTATTCCAATTTTGACAGCACCCTGTATAATAAAAAAGGTAACTTCACAGTGTAAACGATAAAGCGGTATGTGGTAAATAGTTCCTAAGAAATTTAAACTTTTATTCAAATTACATTAGAGGATATTGAATTTTATGTACATGGTAAAAAAGTGTCATTTTCATATAAAAAACATTACAACTCAAAAACGGTTCAAAATAGGTATAGGGAAGTATTAACAAAAAATGTTCAGAATAACGTAAATATTCCTAAAATCTAAAAATATACAGGGTCTTCCATTAAAAATTACAAAGTTATGTGCGACTTCCGGTATAACCGGAAGTAGAATGGTGACGGCAATATTTTCATTGAATAGCTCATTATTCAAAACCCCTTCATGCCAATTTTCATATTTCAGATACCTTTAGTTCTCGAGATATCTCTAATTGACCGTTTATCTGCCGCACCCTGTATATCTGTATTTTTCAAAAAACCGTCATTTTTGGTTGAGCGCGAATTTTAAACTAATGGCATTTTTAATCAAATACCTTCATCTTAATAGGTAATTTCAAGCAGCAAATATGTTAAAGACAATCTCCTGAGTATACAAAATCATGTTGCACAAGTTTTTGTTGAACTACTATCTCTGGATTCTCAAAATATTTGAATTAGTCCATTATTGACTCAAGGACTCCGTAGGGTTGAACTATTAAGAGCAGACAGCTGTAGGTACACAGCTCAAAAACACCCTCAGGCTATGGTGCAAAGGTATAAGGGCGCAGACCTAGGACAGAAATTTCAACCTCTTTAGGATCCTAGGCAACCGTATTTCAGGCAGGAATCCTTTCATGTGTGGAGAGATTGGAGCAAGCCAATCTCATACATGGAAGAATAAAAATTTTCTCGGAGCGGCTTTGAAAGCACTTAGCTCTCACCATTTAACGTCGAAATTGGTTTTAGACTGCCAAAAAGACTCTGCTCAATAGGAGAACTCAACAAAGTTTTTCTGGTCTGGATCCCTGGCCATTCTAGCATGGAAGGAAACTAGAATGGCAGACTCTCTTGCAAGAGAGGGTATTTCTATCGGACTAGAACCTACAATTGGCAAACAAACACTAAATACCTGGACAGCAAGAAGAGCTTTAGACTTCTGGCATAATTTACCAGGATTGGTTCATTCAAAGGCTTTTATACGTCCTTCGAAGAATGTCTCCAAACAAATGTTAGACTATAGCAGGCTAGACCTACGTTGTCTAACAGGCTACTGTCATCCGAATCATCATATGCTAAAACTTGGACTGTCGGAAGATCCGACTTGCCGTCTTTGTCTGGAAGAGGATGAAACAGCAGAGCATATTATTTATGCCTGTCCCGCCACGGCTCGAATCAGGAATCTGATGTTTGGCAGCATACATATATCCCCCTTAAGTTATATCACGGACTATGGCCGAAAACTTTAGGTTCGCACAATATATATTACGGCAAGTATATCTGCTCTTTGCCCACATCAAGTACATACAAAGAACTTATTTTCTATGAAGCTTCAACGCTATAACTTGAAAAACGACAAAGATATGGAATTTTGGCAAAATTAAAAAATTTTCCAGATCTCTTCGCTTTTCATTATCCAAGCACTTCGCTGAAAAATGCGTTGTATTTGTATCTTTCCCTAGTTTTATGAGGAGACTCCTCCTGATTCGACTCTTTACAGCAAATCGTATATTTGTTATTTTTCATACAGACGTGCCTCTACTGATAGTCGTATTATTTTAATCCCGCCCGCCACCATAATCGTCTTAGAGTCTGCATATATAATAAAAACGTCCACATTGTATATGGCTACTAAATTGCTGGATACTTTTCATTTATTTACACATGATTTTCTTGTTGTGTGTGCGTATGCACGTCGAAATGGTCGCTTAACAAAAGAAACTAACTAAAAGGAATGCAATATCTCTGTTCGAGAAACATTTAGCATGTCTCCTTTCAGACATTGAACTTGTCTATGACAAAGGGCCATTATATAAATTATACATATTAGTGTGTACACTTTAAAGTCATAAGTTTTGCGGACAGGGTCGGAACTGAGGCTATTCTACATCTTCGTATTCCAATTTCCATGGGGTTAGACTATTTCAACATATCTTCTGTAAGTTCCTTGTTCTTATTCTTTTTTCTCCTATTTTTTTTGGGAATCAAACCAAGATAATGTTTTTTATTTCGACGTTTCGGTAGCGTTCCAGCTACCGTTGTCAAGATTAACTAGTAATAAAATAATTTTTGGTTCCTATCTGACACAACGAAAAAAAAAATGACAACTAGACAATCAATAATATTTTGAAGTTTAAGACTACAAAACTGCTTACTTATTATATAATATATTTTTTATTGAGATACTTGGTTTTTTATTAGAAAATAATATTCATATTATATATGAGTAATTTGCTGAAAATGATTATGTGCTATGACAAAAAAATGCCATCTTAAATCCGACAATTTCCTCTTCAAAACGCCGTATTAAAATTATTTGTCCACGACCACCTAATAATAAGTCAATATTTTACCTCCTAACTAAATGTATATGGTATCAACTGTCGTGAATTATGGTTCATAATACACTGTAGTGTATTATGGTTCATAATTCCCGACTAGAGATGGGGGTACAATATGAAATAAACTATTAAATCTGTGTATTTTGTTCAGGAAATTTGATTCTGACATATATCGTATCTATAAAATATTGTAATTTTTAGTATTGATACTTTTCATAACGATATTTTCTAATATTAAGTATTTCAAAACAATATACTTATAACGGTACGTTGTATTGATACTTTCTACAGTATCGCCCATCTCTATATATTTCAAATTATTTGAAGTAGCTGCCACAACATTTTGAGGTTAGTAATATGTCAAATCGCTACTGACTAATAAATTAAGTGTCGTGGACAAAGTATAGTATTCTACTCGCAAATTATGGCCATAATTCACTTGGGTGACTTGCGCCCCTCGCCTGCGGCTCGTAACGCAAACGTCACCCATCGTGAATTATGGCTATCATAAATTGCTCGTTCAATAATATACTATTAATCATAATGGCAACTTTACCATGTGACCTCATGTTCTTGTGAAAGGTCATTTTCTTCCCTAAAATTTCTAAAAAATCATTATATTACCCCCCTCCCCTAACACAATACTCTGGCTGCGCCGCTGCAGAGATCACCTACTTGTGATTTGCGTTATCATAAATTTCTCGTTTAATAATATACTATTATATCTACATTATAACTGTACAATAGTTTATAATCTACTCCGCCGCGCTTCAGAAAATAGAGTCGCGCGGATGCGGAACACATACTTAGTGTACCGAATTTTTTCCGGACAAACCATTGCTCAAACGAAAAAAACGCTGGAGACCTTTTTTGTTGCAAAACACTCCCCCTACACGGTGGTGTTTTTTATTTTTCTCTACCTTTCTCCCAGCGCGAAATATTGAAAAATTTAATAAAAAAATTTTTTTATTTTTTTTTTTCTAATTTGGGAAATCGATAGACTGGTAAACTTTTTTTATATTAATCTACATACTTTGAGGTACTTATGAAAAAAAAGCCGTATTGCTAATTACTTGTTATTACCCCTATCGCCTGGTCTATTTGTTGTTACTTTTTTGTGTATGATTATTTTTGTATAACTCAGTTTGGTAATTTTGTGTATTGAAGTGTGTCTCGCGTCTATTTTAGAATCGTTTACGATTTAAAATCGACCAATTTTCTTAGCGTCCTCAACTTTATTCTTCGATTTTTTTTTAAACTATATATAAAGACTTCCTCAATTTTACATCTCATTGTTTCTTCGGTATTAATTAATATAAATCAATATTACAACTTGCTTAGAGTAATAATAAAGGTAAATAATTGCTACTCCAAAAGAAACCTGATGCATCTAAAGCCGTTTTGTACTTAAACTTTTTCCATTGACTCCACCGTAATTATGTTTTTCTTTATCTTGGTTAGCTTAATTTATGACTAGTAGTAGAATAAAAAAAGTACGGTCTTTTCCAACTGCCTGGTAACTTTATGGTTTTCGTTGAAACTATAACAAAGGTGTTTTAAACTGTTTAAAATAACGTTTTATTTTATGAATTACATGTAGCTTTTAGTAATAGCAACCATTGTTAAAAAAACTAGCAAATTATCAGTATTTCCAAATACAATGTAGTTAGTTTCACGTAAAATAATCATTTTAAACTTGATTGTTCAGTAGGTATTTTGCAAAACGGTCCTAACCAAAGCTTAGTGAAGGAAGATTCCTTGATCTGGGCTATTCTGACAATTTAGCTGAAGTTTTTAAAGACTGTATTATTACCGATCGTATACAACATGGCATAAATCTTATAACCACTTGGTCTGCGGAAGAATTGCTGCCAGCGGATCGTAACAAGACGACACCTGTTCCAATCACTAGCAATAGGAAATGAAAAATACATCCTCCGAAGATGGAAGGAAAACCCATCTCTTTCTCAGAAGAGGTTGAGTATCTAGAAGTCGTTTTTGATAGAACACTGGGAAAACATAGGGTCTGAAGCCTTTTGGTCATTATTACCTCTGCTTCACTAGTTTGTATAGAGATCACGGGTGCAATGGGATCATGTCCTAGCGCCACCTCAGAGGTAGTAGACCGGTGGCCAATGACACATGCAGGCTTTACTGAAGAAGGTTCTAAAGGAGCCTTCACAGGTCCGTAACCGTTTGGTGGCTGTATATTTGCATATTTTTGAAATCCTCTCAATGAACCGATTCCAACAAACCAAAATAATGTATGGTCAATTATGAATTATACAGGGTGAAATTTTGAAATTAATAATTTATTACACTTGAAATATTGGTAACTACTTTTTTAAATTAGCTAAATATGGATTTATCAAAAATCTAAACTATCTAATTATTAGACGTATTTGTATATTAAACAAAACCTGCTACGCCCATGAATTTTATCATAAATACCTAAAAATTGCCTAGAAACGCCAATAATTAGACAAAATTGGTAAATAATGTGGATTGTTTTAAATCGGTAAATAATGTGGATTGTTTTCTATTCAGTTGTTGATGTGTTGACAGTTTATACTGAATAAGTAAAATCTTTGTCAAACACCCTTTCCTTGTCGACATAACAATGAAATATTTAACTGAGACTCACCGAATTGAGATTTTAATGATGATCGGGTACATGATAACTGCAGAAGTCAAGTTGAAGTGGCAAACTTATTTAATCACAGGTATCCCGAATTGCCTAATATTTCACAAAGTACTGTGTCTAAAATTCATGCACAATTCAGAGAACTTGGACATGTCAAACCATTGAAAAGAAAATCACACTTCGTTGAAGATGATGTGAAAGTGGATATTTTGTTAAGTGTCGAAGAGAATCCATTTTAAAGTATACGTCAAATTGCCCGTGAAAATAATGTTAGTCATACAACAGTTCTAAGATGTCTTCATAAAGAAAAACTTCATCCCTACAAATTAACTTTTGTGCAGGATTCAGATCGTAGAATGGATTTCTGCGAAAGATTGATGAATAAGCTGAACAGAAATGAGATAGCTCTTGGTACCATTCTTTTTCTGACCAATCAACATTCACATTGAATGTAGACAGAACTGTAGATAATGGTCAGCAGAGAATCCTAATTGGATGCGTGAGACACATACTCAGTACCCTCAAAAGATGAACGTTTGGGCCGGTATCATAGGCGACCATATTATTGGTCCTATATTTATAGATGGAAATTTGACAGCTGAAAAATATTTAAATATGCTTAGAAATGAAGTTATTCCTGCGTTGGCAAACTTATATCCCAACGCAATAGATCCTAGCTTACCGAATGAAAATGTTTGGTTCCAGCAAGACGGGGCAACACCCCATTATGCTTTAATGGTAAGAACTTATTTAGATGAAATCTTCCCCAATAAGTGGATTGGACAAAGAGGTACTATTGAGTGGCTAGCTAGATCGCCAGACCTTACGCAGTTAGATTTTTTCTGTGGGGTTATCTCAAGAACAAAGTATATGCAACCATTGACTAATATGCTATTTATTAGTCAATGATGCAACACAACCATGCAACTAGCATTGTAGACCTCAAAGAAAGGATAACTACCGAAATATGGAATATTTCACCCTAAACTTCAAACAAAGTTAAGGAGGAGTTCTATAGGAGACTGTGCTATTGCCAACAACTAGGTGCAGAACATTTTGAGCATTTATTTTAATGTATTAAAATCAAATACATCAGGTATTTTATGTATGTGTTCAATAACTAAAAATAAAAATTTCATCCTGTATAATTCATAATTGACCATACATTATTCAGTTTGTTGGAATGGGTTCATTAAAAGGATTTCAAAAATATGCAAATATACAGGGTGTTTTATTAAATAAAAACAACACCGACTATGGCATACTTGCGTGAATCACCCTGTACATTTATATTTATGTTTACATAACGCACAACTCAATTTAAAAGTTGACGTGTTTTGGCATTTTTTATAATTTTCTAAAATAATGACATAAAGAATTTTATTCCATAAGTAGTTTCCACACTGTATGAAAATATTTATTACTCCAAGCTTTATTGGGTATATATTTTTACCTTTGTAATTTATTTTCAATTAAGTATCATATTCCAACCAAGCTAAGTACTATTTTTATTATTTATTCAGTTTTATATCAAATTTTTACAATTTTACGGTATTTTTTTTATATCAAAACTTGTTTTGACTTTTGTAACCTCACATTATGTTCACAAAAATGTGACATTTGGTTACCACTTTTGCCATTGCCTGTGGCCAATGATGATTCGAATTTTACACATACCTTGATCCCTCATTGGACACGGCAATATCTCACGTAATTCTCAATTCTAGTTCAAAAAGTCTCTACCTAGACAATACCCTCTTATTGAATCATCCGGTAGCTTAGCAACTGTCTCGGGTTGAAAATATGTCGTAACATTTGACACGAAGTGGATGACCCTGCATAAAAGACCAGCACAAAAGGCTGTTTATGTAACACACGTGGTCGTTGCAAATCTGCATATATTTCAATTCGAAATTTCTCCAGATACTTCAAACGTTAGTCATGTTAAATATAGTTATAAATTTCATAACAGGCAGCTGACATTAAAAATTCAATATTCAATAGAACTAATGGTCTTAACAGAATTAGAAATTTAGCGTCAGACAAAGAGTTTAATAATTCTAAGCGGTATCAATTATGGTGACGACAATGATCTCAATAGATTTCAATCTTAATGGGACCTCTCACTTTTCGATTATTTTTTTCCTTCTCTTGTGCGTTGCCATGCCGACGATTGTAATATTAATAGTGAGAAATATTATAATACAGTGAGTGAATCTATTTAAAGATGATTTTAGACAAAAAGTGTCAATTTTACTTTTTTGGAACTATAGTTCTTTACGTCAGGTTATGTTTGAGCGACCAGGGGGTCGCGACGCAAAAGATCTGACCGTTACGTTACGCTACGTTATGTTACGTTGCTTCGTTATGTGCCTTGCTTGCGTGCTTGTGCTCTCTCCTTAGTCTCTCTCTCGTTTACGAAGCAGCGATTCATATGCTCCGGACGGGATTCGAACCCGGGCCGCCCGCGTGGAAGGCGAGCATTCTACCACTGAACCACCGATGCTATATTGAAATTCTATGCAAAGCTGGTATTCGCAGTGCTGGTGATCTACTTGAATTTGTTCGGATACATTTTTACTATTATTTCTATAATTTTTTTTGCGCGGTTGATCTTTTTTGTTCATTTTGAAGAATAGTACATTGTTTACCGGGTAGGAAAAGCTTAACATTCCTGGACGACTGTGAAGATTGCTAAGTCGAGGCGCAAGCCGAGACTTAGCAACACAGAGTCCAGGAATGTGGCTTTTCCTACGAGGTAAACATACTATTTTTCCGCAAATCGTTTACAATTCGACAGATATTGATTGATTTAAAAAAAAAAACGCGATAATTTTATTCCCAAATAAATGGTGCTTTGAAATTCCTAATAAAATTACTTGGGTTACTATGGAAACGTATTGAGGTTGAATTGTCAAACTTGACGCTTATAAATTTGATTGCTGGTGTTCTCGAAAGTAAAATGATAAGTGATGATGAAATTTCCATTCCTGGGACTCCCCCAGAGCTGGTTGAGGCAGTGAATACTGCTTCATTAGAATTATTGCCAAAGAAATCAAGAGAAAAGTACGAAAATGCATACAGACGTTTTATGGATTATCGCATGAGTAAAAATACGAGTTCTTTCTCAGAAAATGTTGTAATGGCATACTTCCTAGACCTTTGTTTAAAGATGAAATCTTCAACATTATGGGCCAATTATTCAATGCTGAAGTCAACCCTTGCACTTAAACACAATGTAGATATATCTACATACTCAAAACTTCGTTCTTTATTGAAACGGCAAGCTCAAGGTTATAGGGCAAAGAAATCTAAGATTTTAACGAAGGAAGAAATTGAAAAATTTATCCAGGAAGCTCCAGATAAAGAAAATTTAATGATTAAGGTAATTTACAAGGTTTTAATTTCTATTTAGATTATAGCTTTATTTATTTTTTAGGTGGCTGTAATATTTGGTATTTCTGGGGCCTGTAGAATGGATGAGTTAGTCCGAATGACTGTAAACGATATAGAAGACTTAGAATCTAAGCTTTTAATCAGCATACCTGATTCGAAAACCAACAAACCAAGATCATTTGTAATTAATCAGATCTACTTGAATGTTTATCGAGAGTATGTTTCGTTAAGACCAGAAAATATGAACAGTGACCGATGTTTCTTTAAATATCAAAGCGGAAAGGGTTGTAGACAAGTGGTAGGAATTCATCAATTTAGAAAAATGCCCAAAATAGTTGCTACTTATTTGAACTTGGTAAATCCGACAGAATATACTGGTCACTGCTTTCGTCGGTCTTCTGCAACAATATTGGTTGACTCTGGTGCCGACATAACTAGTTTAAAGAGGCATGGCGGATGGAAGTCATCAAACGTTGCTGAATGATATATCGAAGAATCGCTTAACAATAAGGTTGAGGTGGCAAATAAAATTTTCACAGTACAAAATATTCAACAAAATGACCCTACCACCCTGCATGTTGTCCAAAATGTTTCTCATAGTTCTAAGAGTGTTCCTCCAATGTTCAATAATTGTACTAACTGTCAAATTACTGTAAATATAACAAATTGACCTTAAAAATGTATTCAGCAATGACTTGATGTTTTCAAAATATAAATTAATTCCTTATAAGCAATGTGTTTTCAATCATTTATGTAGAACACTAACAACTGTACGGAAATATCATTTCCTTACAGTAAGGAAATGACATTTCCTTACAGTAAGGAAGTCCTGACTTTTTCTTTAAGAAATTTTGACAGGAATGTCAAAATTTCCTAGCGATTTGCGGAAAATTTAAATTTTTTTATTCGGAATTTATTTCAATACGATCGCGCAAAAAATGGTATAAGCATCTCGAACGTTAAGGGTAATTACCACGTTTGTATGTAGATTCCTCTCGTAAAATTGGACAAAATGATATGAGGATTAAGGGGTCTAGCACATTTACTTTTCGAAATACAGGGTGTTGAAATTTTGAAAACTTGAATGTTTTAATTCGATAACTTTAAAATGGATGGATAAATTGATTTGATGGATGCTTCCACTAATTTTGTGATAAACGGACAGTTCTTGAATGTCCAATTTGTATAATGCTACGGTTTCCCTTTTTAAATATACGATGCTGTTATAAGTAGATGTTGCCAGTCGGACTCCCTCATGAAAGGTACCGTACTATTATCTATAATAAGGAATATTCTCTTGAATATTTCAAATGTCTACCTGTTGTCGTTATTAATATCATGCAAAATAATTATTTAAAAATGAAATTAAAAAATAAAAAAAACTTATTCACGGGGAATGGAACCCGGGTCTACCGCGTGAGAGTCTGGTTTGCTTACTCCTCGGCCACCGAGGCATATGCAAATTGTTTATCTATAACGTCAAATGTATTACATAATTTTTGCTTAAAAGGAACTGAAGATCCTACCGTGTGTCCCGCGACACGTTCTACCTTTATTGCGATACATTTATCCATACACCTAGTTTGAACAATGTACACAAAAAGTTATACAAAGTGCGCTGAAAGATTTCGTACCAAAAACTCATGATATGATAGAGAGCCACAAAATAATGATAGTACGCCCATGTCTGTAAACGTCGAAAATCGCACTGTCAACATTCCTTGTAAATGACATTTAACAATAACATGCACGTAATGATATCTTATAACATACGCGTGCGTTTTGAGAAGAAAACTTAAACTTCTTGGTTTATTTACATACTTTCAATCAATGAAAAAACATAAAAGCTTTTAGCATTTAAGAAATACATTTTAGATTAAAAGAGTGATGCCCCTAAATGTCGGCAACACATTATACAATTTCTAAAAAAAATAATACGCGTTTTCTTGATATGGAAAAAAGCGTCATCTCATTTATGCTGTCAATTTTTGTAACAAAATATAGTATCCGAACATTTTCTCAACTTTACCTACGAATATGTCTGTTAGTAGTAAAAAATATGGAATTCTGAACACTCAGAAGGAAATAGATAGGCGTAGAAAAAGTATAGTACGTTACACGAGTTGTAATCCCATTCTACGCCTATCTATTTTCTTCTGAGTGCTCAAAATTTCATCTTTTTTACTACTAACAGACATATTCGTAGGTAAAGTTGAGAAAAATT
>CAJUYI010001339.1:20403-45900 GCA_910591695.1 Galerucella pusilla
ACGAGCTATAGGGCTCTTAAGTTGGGAATTAGAAATTATAATTATTAAATGACTTATTGAATATTGTAGAAGGCACCTTCAGTTCCAATAATTTGTTTGGAGCTTTCTCAGAATTATAATCATTGATTATCAGGTCCTTTTGGGTCCTGTTATTTCTTCCGGCGACAAATGGACTCTTAGAAAGAAACGTGCAGTCTTTAAAGCATAGATTAAAATCATGACACCCATTCAAGACAAAGCCTAAAGCATTCTGTTTTGGTACCGCGCGACATCACTAGCTTGTGATGAATCTTCTGCAGAGTTGGAGTCATCTGGTTTCAGTCAGAATAATATAATTTCCAGTTTTTGTTACCTAGGACACTCTGTAGACAAAGTTTCTACCTTCTACAAAATGTTACACCTAATTTTTACTCTGGTGGAGGCAATTCCGCGGATCCTGTCATTTAATAGTACTTGGTTTGTTCCTTAGAAAATAATTACTGCCTTCTCAAACGATTCCAACAATCATAATTCATCAATTTTTTTACTATTCTTCATCAAAGAAAAACAATAGTAGTTCCTACACTTCAACGCAGCGGGGTTTCTTTTAAATGAGAAATAACATGGAAATAAATATGGTAGTGTCATAATGTTTAATCTTTGATTTATATCTCATTGTGATGCCGAACTGCCAGCTTAGGTTACATTAGTTACCAATTATGGATGCGGCTATAGTGTTTTTTCTTCTTTTATATCTTCATTCAGAAAGTGGAGAGTCAGAAAAAATACTAGCTGATTTTTAGTATCATATTATCAGTTGTTTCCATTCCAAGTTGACTATAGTATTGTTAGAATGTCATACAAAAGAAATTTCATATCACATTATTATCAACAATATGATCTACTATGAAATCGCATGCGCCAAAAATGTTTCAGCTGTCATTCCCAGGTTTGTTTTTATTTGTATTTTGGCAGTTTTCAGTGTTATAGCACAGAATACAACAACCAAACAAGAAACGAAAGCCGGCGTAAATCCTTTGATGTTTTGGGGGCGAAATTTCGTGAACTTCAAACTGACGTTGACAGATAACGGATCAAGTAACAAAATGTAAATTAAATGTTAACTACACGCAAAAAAGTGAAACCAAAGAATCTCAAATAATAATTGTTAATTTTTATTTCTTGTTTCGACAGTTTTAATTGTTCAACTCAATTTATGAATTGTTTAAGTTAATTTAACAGCTTAACAAATATTGTGAAAAATATTATGAATATAAGTTTTAGCTTCTGTTTTTGGAGTAGATACCATCCATTATTAAAATAATGAGCCATTGTTTAACCAAATGATTCTTATTCTCTATATTGTTATCGAAATTATATATATTATATATAAGTATGGTGCTTGAATATAAAAATTTTTTATTATTTATATATTTAAAAGTTACACTTCACCAGATTCTGAATTAAATTTTACGCCCAGAGAAAATGTACTGATATCTGTGACAACGAAGTTATAAAAAAGAAGCGACAGTAAACTTTTCTCCAGAGATATCGAAGTTTTATTGTGTTTTTCAATTATTATCATCCACATCACTTGAATGACAGCCACGAATTGCACAAGTTTTTGGGGCCATAACTAATAAATGTAATTTTGTAAACAAATTTTATCGTTCAAAACACAAAAAAATATGTAAATAATCAAAAAGCTTACAACATAGAAAATTCTTTGGTACACAATAACATCACATGTCATTGACGGATAACGGACGGATAACGCACAAGCTTCGTTTCTTCTTGGGATGGTGTATTCTGTGGTTATAGTACATTCAATAGCCTTCTTTGTGCGCGTCATCGTTTGTGACTTATATCCGGGTATGCCGTTCATTTTATTTGCTATTTTGACATATGGCTGACCTTAAAATTATCAATAAAATCATCAGGATCGTATTCAGTCAAATTCGAAAATGCTATGAAATTAATAATTACCAGCTTCTTCTTCTAACTGAAAATACTTGAGAGCTTTCGAAATGTTGATGTTTTTCCGTTTATCTAAGCATATTTTTGTATTATTTAAATAAATGTAACAATCAGATAAATATTGCCTTTTCATAAAAAACAATTGACCTTAAACCACAAAGTACAAACCTGACGAGAACTGTCAGTGGGACATTAGAAAAAGACGTAATACACATTGCCGCTACGAAAGGTACGTCTGTATCCTATTTTGAATAACTAAAGCACCAATCTGGAAGAAAACCTAGCACATATCTAAAGGAGATGAAGAGCTTGACACTATGTTGACCTAGAACATGTGCTTGCTTGAGGACAGTAATCAACGCATTTGAATCAAACTGATCTTTCCCTCTTCAAGAGCAGCGAGGTATTAAGGCTGCACTATGGCGGAGCAAACATTTAAATATTTAAAGCCACTAGAGCTTTTTAATAGAACCGGAAACTGGCAGAGGTACATCTACAACAAGGAAATTGGAAAAACGAAAAGAAATAGTATTGCTTCAGCTAAGAAAAGGTTAAAGTTGGGTTACATACCAGAAGGATGGAAATACAGTTGCAGCTAACGAGATATTGAAGGTAATATTGCAAGATGGACAAGACTGAAAAGATGACGTGATAGTTGAAACAATTCGGAACATCTGTTTTTGTTGGGCTTGAGCATTTCTGATTTTTATCAATTTGCTTTTTTTTGGGTTGTTATTATTATCAGGTATTTATTTTCTTCTTGGTTATGTAATAACTGGAATGGAAGAATCATTCAAGCAACAATAAACGACTACCTATAAATCTTGATTTATACCAAGTGTTCAATTTTTATCAATAAATATGCAAAGGTTCAGCTGAATAAATTACATTTTATGGCACTACTGGTGTTTTTTTAGAGTTTTCCTAAATACGAGGGGAATTTTAAGAAGCAATGTAAGATTTCACTAAAATAATTCTGAATGCGTAACTTTTATGGAAAAATGAAAAAACACGTCAAAAAATCATATAAAGGGGGATGTCTTTTGCTCATGTAAACGTTGTAACTTCAACTCCTTACCTACATGGTTACCACTCCCAATTTCTCAACTGGAACACCCTATACATTATTGGATTGTTTCTGGGGTTATTTATCGACATTCTTGAATAATTATCTGACGTAAATCAATACATAGATGTTGGCTGAGTGGCATACATTTTGGTTTTAAGATATCCCTATGAAAAAAGCATAGGGAGGTTAAATCAGGTGACCTATGGTCGGAGCAACTAAACCTAATTCTTGAAGATTGGGCATGGAATATAAAAAAGGCAAGAGCTAGTTGTGAAGGCAAATACTTATTTGTTGTGAATTTAGGTAACAATGGAAAAATATTGCAGTTTGATATTTTATTTGTTTCTCTCCTTAATAATTTTTATCGCCAGCCGTCAGTAAAGCCGTCAATTATCAGACTGATTTCCAGAAGTAAACAAACAGTTTACCTTCCTTTACTTTATATGCCGCATTTGCGGCAGGTAAAGTATTTTGACTTTCACATTACTCGAAAATAATCATCTGTCAGTGTCACGCTTCTCCCTATTACGGCTCCATAATAGTTTTCTTGCGAATTATTTATAACAAATTATTGTTGTAACTTCTTTGACTACAGGAATTAACTTCAGGGTGTACCTTCAATTTAAATATAACAAATAATAAGTAGATTTGTTCTATATGTGCTGTTTACTTTGTCATAATAAAATGCAATGAAATATACCTCAGTTTCTTATATTCTGAATTCTGAGTAGTTGGCGATAAAATTTTGTATGCACCACGTCCGTAAAGTGTCCTCATCGGACTCGCCTGTTATTCGCCTCGCTTCACTCGTCTCATAATTTCATACTCGTCCGATAAAGAATCACTTTACTGCCTTGGTACATAAATAAGTATTTTCCACACGACGAGCTGAGAAGTTGTCAATTGTTCCTTCTTCTAGCCAATAGAGAAGTTGAATTTCTATATTAGTGGTTGATAATTTTTTCTATTATTAACCTAGGTCAATATTTTGAGAATCCAGGGATATTAGTTCAACAAAAACTTGTGCAACATAGTTTTGTATACCCAGGAGATTGTCTTTAACATGTTTGCTGCTTGAAATTACCTATCAAGATAAAATTATTTGAATAAAAGTGCCATTAGTTTAAAATTCGCGGTCAACCAAACCTCGCATTAGTAGTTTGTACAACTAGTGCGCAAGGCGTCACTTTTCCCACGAGCGCAAATCTGGCGAGTGGGAAAAGTGATTTGCGCACAGGTTGTACACAATATTTTTTCTACAGCCACATTTATTAATGAAAGAACTGCCTGCTTTGCGTATAAATATTTGTGTAGAAAAGCGTGTTTTGCATAGTGGTTGTAGGAAAAATAATGTTGGTGCTCGGTCAATGATAATAGTCTTCACCACCTTGGTGTATAATATACTATAGTTTATTTACGATAAAAAGACAATGACGTTACAAAACAAAATATTTTGATGTTGCCAAGCTTTAGTTTTTGCCTTTACTTAACGAAAATTAGAAAAATCCGAGGAAAAATCTAACCTAACCCAAGATTAAAAACATTCAATTATTTACATATAAATATGTAGGTTACAATAATATTGATAGAGGAAGGTCACCAAATATGGAATACCATTTTGTTTTTGGGATATAAAAAAAAACTTCATATAAATTAAATCAGTTTAATGTTTTTACCAATCAGTCATACATGTATATATGTAGTAATCAACAGCCTTTGATCAAATATATTAGTTATCAAATTAAAATCTAACACAAAAAACAAAATCACAAATCAGTAACCAAATATGGAATAGGTATCCATATATGAAATATAAGCATAAATCAACATAACAATAACAAAAATGGACATTAATATATTTGAGATCAATTAAATAAATATAATATATTGTGATAAATGAAAGGAGTTACATAATTACCTGCAAAAATAAGAGATCCAAGTATCAAACTCTGGACCAGCACAATCATAATGTGCCCAGACCCCCACATCAAGCATTTAATTTAATATTCCATAATTAGACACCGACGACTGTCCATATTTGGATTTTTATACTAGTTCAAACTCTTCTAAATATAAACATAATACCGATATACTAAATAGTATAACACTTACGTAAACAAACATAACAGCTGGTAATACTCGTTTATTACTTACCTTTAAAATTTTCTGCACTACAACAAAACAAAACACGCCTGCCACACGTGAAGCATTCGCGCAACTGACTCGATGGTGTGGGTGCGATAGTTAGTAGACCGAATGAACCAGAAGATGGTCGAGTGTTGCGTTTCATACTTATAGTCTTAGAGAAATGAAGACATTCCATATTAGGATACTATTCCATATTTGGTGAGTTTCCTCTAATAATGAATACAAATAGCGAATACTAGTACTTACGTCTCTTCGCTTACAGCAATAAGCGGGAGAAGCGGGCCCCCATTTGGGCATTCTAGTTCAAAATAGCTTAACAAAGATGTAACCATCTTTGTAGAGATATAGCGTTTTTGATAGAACATGGTGAAAACGTTGCAATTACTATTATTATTTTTTTGGTTCTAGAATTTGATTTTTGACTACCCTTACTTTGATAATTTTCAAAAAAGGAGTTTTCCTGTTTTTCAAGATATGTTTCCTTTTCACCTCAAAATTTCCACCGACATGCGAAATGTGTCATTATCGTATTGATTGATATTAACGGTTAAATTTTCTCCCGAATTCAACCTCCCTCGTATTTAAAGATGTTCATATTTTAATTTCCCAATAAACCAGCTAGTGCTAGTGCTCACCAAGTTCAGGACCTTATAAATCACGATTTACGGACTTTCTTTGTTATGTGCGGATTCCAATTATCATATGATCGAATTATACGAACTATGCGGAAGGTATATTATTATTATTATCATTATATAGACACTACGTGTGAATATTGTAAAATCCAATTTGTTCTTCTTGCTTAGTCATCCATAACTAATTTCGGTGGACACCGTCTATGTCCTCGCGGTCAATATTTAATATATTGCTTATTCAAAAAACATTGGCATTGGTTAACCTTTTTTCAGTACTCAGTAATGGTAGGCTAGAAACATAACGTTTTCGATACAACATGTTGGAAAATTCATCTATCACAATAAGCTTATTCTTCCTTCTTCTTTCAATTGAAATTTGTTATTAATTTTTTTTGAGATTAATTGATGTTTTGATCCAGGAGTGAGACATCCCAAGTCCGTGACAGAAATAGTAATTATTATTATTTTATTATTATGCGAGTCTAGTAAATTACTTACCGACGTCTTAGCCCTACATACATTTACGTGGTCCAGAATAATATATTACTCCATTCATTACACAAAGGAAACAAAAAAAATATAAAGATCTATATTTTTTTAAATGAACAGAACCGAACAGAACAATATAAAAAGTAATAAACAGCATGAAAACAATTTCACCAAAATGCAAATTATATTTTAAACTGATCGAGAAGTATAAATTTCACTTTTGACATTTCGTTCATTGCGAAGAAATTTAAATTATTTTATTCGAAATTTATTTCAATAGGTACGATCGCGCAAAAAATGGTATAAGCATCTCGAACTTTAAGGGTAATACCGGTCTCCAGCAAAATTACCTATGTCATTTGAAAAAATGACAATGTTTAGAAAATTGAGGAACGACATAGCTTACCTATGTCTTTTGAAAAGTTGAGAAGCGGAAAACACTTGAGCGCACTCGCCCCCTACGGATGACTGCTCGCTTTGGACACGAGGCTTACCGACAACCTAGGAACGAGCACTTTCCCACAATGTGGTACTACGTGCTTCCGTGAAGGAAAAAGTCAACAAGTTGGTATATGTTGAGTATAAGAAAGGCTGTCGACCGGTAAACAACCCTTACCGTTCTTAATACTTAATATACTATTAATAGTATATTAAGTATCAAGAACGGTAAGGGTTGTTTACCGGTCGACAGCAATGTTTGGAGGCTGAGCGTAGCGAAGCCTCCAATTTTGCTGGAGACCGGTATTACCCTTAACGTTCGAAATACTTATACCATTTTTTGTGCGATCGTATTGAAATATTCGAATTTAGAATAAAATAATTTCTTCGAAATGAACGAAATGTCAAAAGTGACATTTATACTTCTCGATCAGTTTAAAATATAATTTGAATTTTGGTGAAATTGTTTTCATGCTATTTATTACTTTTTATATTGTTCTGTTCGATTCTGTTCATTAAAAAATATCAATCTACTTATTATTTTTGTTCCTTTTGTGTAATGAATGAAGTAATATATTATTTAGGACCACTTAAATGTATGTAGGGCTAAGACGTCGGTAAGTAATTTACTTACCGACGTCTGAACGGTAAGTAAATCACGTACCGACGTGTTAGACTTAGAAACCAGTAAACACAACCTACCGTCCTGACAACCGGTGCTGTAAATAAACAAAAAAGATCGATCGCGCAAAAAAGTAATTGAAAAAACTGCTCATTTATTTTACACGTGATAATAATTTTTTAAACACTTGAAAAGTTTGCCGGAGGTACTACTGACCATCTTCCACTGTTCGCCGGCATCAAAATTATTGCATGGCTATTGGCGATCCCACGGAGAGTCGCTGGCGATCGACTATGCATACGGGTGTTAGTTTCAACTGATTCTGGTAGATATATATTTCGTAAAAAATAAAAATACAAATACGACGGTTTTTCCAGCGAAGTGATTACATAGTTAGAAGAGATGAAAATTCGGTAAGCGAAAAATTGTTGTGTGCCACACATGCAGAAAACGCTTCAGCAGCCCTCGCTTCGCTATACGCTCGCTCGTGCACCTAATAGGCTTGGGCTGCTAAAGCTCATTTTCTGCATTTGTGACACAATATACTATATAGTTGTTATGTAAATATCCGCAAAATCAGTTACAAAAATCATGGTGGAAAGTTAAATTTATATTTATAGTACCTTCAATTAAATCGTTTTTACGAAATTAGTTGACACGTTCGTTAAAGACACTCATTATAATACATGTCAGACAAAATTGCAACAAATTGCTAGAAAATATAACCAGTTTTTCAGTATTGCTAAATAAATATTGAAATTTTTAGAAGTAGATCAAGTATCCAATATAAACCAACGGAATTTCCATTTATTTTAATAAATATCATTGAATATAAGTAAACTAAGAAGCCCTATTGCTCGTAAACGAAGAGCGTAAGGAAAATTTTTTATTTAAAGGCATGGACGTAGAAAAAATATTGTATGCAACTCGTGCTAAAAGTGTTAATTGCACTCAACGTGTTGGCACTTTCATGTTGCGTGCAATAAACACTTATAGTACAGGGAATGAAGCTTTTCACCTGGCAATTTTTTCGTCCAGCATGGATTGACTTGAAATTTCAACAGAAGGTAGGTGATAGCCCAAGGATCAAAATCTATATCGAACCGAAGGGCGCTAAAGCCTTGGGGGTGGTTGCCACCCCATCTCGGGGGTGAACATTTTTTATTACATTTTGACCACAGGAATCGATTAAAAAAGTGATTTTAAGCAAAAAATTTTCCATACATTTTTTTGGAAAATCAATATTCTCTAAGTTATTCGCGATTGAAAGTAACGCTTTTTAGAGGAAAAAATCGACGTTTTTGATATGTTTTTCGCGGATAACTCGAAAATTATGCATCTTATCAAAAAAACTGTGGAGAGAAAAATTAGCTTTTAAAAGAACAAGCAAAACCCTTTTCTTATAATTTTTCTAAAACCAATAGGAACCGAGATATGGCCCATCAATGATTAGCTTTTTTTCCCAAATGCAAAATGTGATATATTTAAAGTGAAATATCGGAAAAATGATGCATTTTTCGTAGAAAACTCATAGAATCTTTTCCAAAGAGCATGATTAGACCTTTCTTTAAAAAAAAAAGTCTGCAGCATCAAAATTGAGTGAATTATGACAAAAATAATGTCAGTACTTAATTTTTTATACAAAAAAATCGGTGAAAACAACCCCCTAACTACCCCCCTAATTAAAATTGATCTTTACCCTTGTGCAATTCTCTTTGTACATGTATGGTTAATATGTCCAAGAAGTTTGACCAATTTAAAATTCATAGTTTTCGAAAAATGATGGCTTAAAGTAAAAAGTTATTTTTCATAATTTTGTATTTTTTACCCTTTCTTTCGAAATAACTCCGAAAATATTAGAGGTACAAGCAAAGTTAAAAAACGAAATTGTAGCTTTTTTTATGACAAAAGTTTTCCTGTAAGTAGATTTTCTGTACAGTTAATATTTGACGAGATATAGCCGTTTAAAACGTCTATCACCACCTTTTTTTAGCCCTTTAAACTAACCCCATCCAAAAACGAAAGGGTCTAAAGAGATTTAACTTACAGATCCTTGTAGTTCTTGAAAAACCCTACAAAATAGTTTTTGAATAAACTATTTTTAATCAAAAATGAAGGAAATGCGTTAAAAAAACCAATCGATTTTTTTTTTTGAAAAATTCAAATAGTATAGGTAGTATAGTGCACTTGGAAGCATAATCATGTACAAAACCGGTTTATTCGGCAGTGGGGCGTTATATATACGAAATATCTATTACAATAGTTTATAGAAATTGCAATGTTGTAAAGGGTGGTTTTTAAAGGTTGAAAAGTTATTTAATGCACGTAACACATTTTTTTAAAACAGAATTATTGAGCAAATCCCTACATTAATTATTTTTCTCTTGGCAAAAATTTTTTTTACATTTAACACTAATAACAGTTGATTTTTAAGGGTTGAAAAAGTAAAAAATTGTATTTTGAAATGTAACAAATTCATCATTTTACTAATTCAAACCAATTTTCACCTATATTAAGATTTATAATGCTATTTTTCAATTTTTGACTTTTAGGGGTAGTTTTCACCCCTAAGAAACAATCAGGGTTCGTCGGCATGACATGATATATGAAGCAGAGGGTGAGTTGAGCCTAATCCCAAATTTTTATGAAAATCAATCAGAGGTGAAATCATTTTTTAAGGATTCGTGATTTTTTTTACATTAAGCTGAAACAGGGGCTGCTTTTTAAGGGTTGAAATATGATGAAATTGTATTCCACAGCTCAAAACAATCATTATCCAACTTATCCAAACCAAATCTTACCCATTTTCAGGTTTAAAATGTTATTTTATGATTTTTGACAAATAAGGGTAGTTTTCACCCCTAAAAACCGTTTAGCGCCCTTCGGTTCGATATAGATTTTGAACCTTCGGCTATCACCTACCTCCTGTTAAAATTTCAAGTCAATCCATGCTGGAAGAAAAAATTGCGAGGTTTTACCTTTTTTGAGCTTCATTCCCTGTACTATTACTTTTTCCACAAATAACAATAGTCACTGTATCACTATGTATACAAAGAATTCGATAAAAAAATTGTGAGAGGCATAAAAAAGAGTCGAGATTCAAATTTAAAATTATCTCGTAAAACTTCGACTTGTACATTTCTTTACAGCTTGATCGCAATTAATTAGAACAATTCAACTGGTTACTGATTTCATTCTCCAGTGACTAGCTTTTCAGATTCCACCTTTCGTGATTCAGTAATTCGTTCTGTGTATGTTTAAACAGTTGTTAACTTGAAAACATTTCGAAATTATACACACAGCGAAAAATATCAATGAATATTTCATAAAAGACTAGATCGTTCATTAAATCGTTTCACGATATGAAATGATTCCGTCGAGCGTATACAGCGGAAAAATGACGAAATTAGATACCTACAAGCTAGTAGTTGAATTAAACAAACGAAGTGAATTGCTGAAAAACGAAGTAAACAACCACTGGACTCTTGAACAATAACAAAGGAAAAACTTGTTTACTGAGATTTTGTACAGTTTCGGTGAATTAATACCCGAAGAATTAATTTCTATTTACCTTTCATGGTGTTATTGTATTTTTGGTTGAGTCTAGTGTTGTTGGGACAGGACATCCTGGAAATTTCAATACAAATTTTTATAATCCAATGGATAATTTTTAAATAAACTATATGATTACGAATGGTCATCATCATCAAGCTATAGTCTGTTTCTTATTGTCTGACAGCACGCGAAAAGGTCACAGATGCTAGTCAGGTAGTAAACCGTTCATCTAAGGAATTTATTTAAGTACTATTTAATTTTATACCCGATCTGATATATAAAGGTAATATGAATCTAAATTCGGTTAGTCAAAATAACTTGATAATTTCCAAGAAACATTACAATAGGGTCCTACTAGGGATTGTCCTAATGACAACTTAGAAATTTTGCAGGTATATACGGTGAAACTTGGTCTCGCCCAAATTTGTATAAATTGTTTTGCTCAGAGTCGCTTACGTTCCATAAGTGTTAACTGTGTTGTGAAAAATGTCTTCAAGTTTCACCCCAGTAAAGCGTAAGAGCGTGCTTAGCTTACAAACGAAGACTGTAGTGTTAAATGTGTATGATGCTGTTGTACATCAAATGCCGGTTGCTACTGTAAAAAATATAGTTTCGACATGTTCGTATATGACAGGAGTTAGTGAATCTACTATTTACAGGCTTCTAAGGGAGAGGAAAAATGGAAATATATCTCCACCTAAAAAGTCAACTGGAAGAAAACCACTTGACCTTGATGAACATATGCAAAATACAATAAGACGAAAAGTACACGAATTATATTTTAAAAAAGAGATCCCAACCCTCGACATAATTCTAAGAATGGTAAAGGAGGACGAGAGTTTGCCTGACATAGGGCAAAAAACTTTGTGGAAAATATTACACAAATTAAATTTTACTTGGGAGAAGCAAAGATGCAAATCAGTGCTAATCGACAACGAGCAAATAATATGTTGGAGACGACAGTATTTACGAGATAAATACAGACAGGAGGGAAGACAAATCTATTATCTAGATGAGACATGGCTCAATGAAGGACATTCAGTGAAAAAAATATGGCAGGACAAAGGTATTAAAACCAGTCGTCAAGCTTTCATAGAAGGTTTATCTACTGGACTGAAAACTCCTATCGGTAAAGGTCGTCGACTAATAATAACGCGTATTGGATGCAATCAAGGGTTCGTTGAAGGTGGTTTACTGGAGTTTCAGTCAACATCAACCAAAGACTATTATGAAGAAATGACTGCAGATGTTTTTGAAGAGTATTTTACACAAATGGTCGAATTAATTCCAAATAATGCTGTAATCGTTATGGACAATGCCACTTATCATTCGCGATTAACAGAAAATCTTCCATCTACCTCTTGGAGAAAAGCTGATATTAGAAACTGGTTAATCGTAAAAGATATACCATTTGAAGATGATATGTTGAAAAAAGAACTTTTAAAGGTTGCTTCAGATCACAAGCTACAATTCAAAAAGTTTTTTATTGATGAAATAGCCAAGAATAGTGGGATAACAGTGCTTCGTTTGCCGCCATACCATTGTGAATTAAATGCGATAGAGTTAATATGAGCCCAAATGAAAGGTTGTGTAGCTAGACATAATAAAAAATTTGAAATGAAAGATGTTCGTGAACTAATGAAGTACTCATTGACAATAATAACTGAAGAGAACTGGAGAGATGCTGTGAATCGTGTATTTAAAGAGGAAGAGAAAATGTGGGTTTTAGATAACCTCATAGAACAAACTATAGAACCGATAGTGATCTCTCTCGACGAGTCTTCGGATGATTCTTGTATGGCCAGCGAAGAAGATTATACTATAGATTGAATTTTATATTTCCTATAAATGGTATCTTTACTTTACTTGACATACATTAATTCATTTTCAATAAATTTGAATTATGAAAATTAAACTATATTTTCTTTAATTAATTTAATTTAATAAAAATGAAAATGTAACTTGTTAATAGGACTGATCGAACGAATGAATTTTATTTCAACTGTAATGTCGACCGAATCTAATTGAATAAGCAGAATAAACTTATATCGTAATCTCCGCCACTGCCGCAATATTTATCGTTTATCTGGCATTGTTCAGTTTTATTACCATTATGTATTTTGACCTGAAACAGGGATGTATAGATAAACAATATAGACACCTACTTGTTTTGCATTAGAATTTTAGTGTTTACTTGTAAAATTCTTATGATCACTCTGTAAAAGATAAATTTCTATTTGAATATTTAATGAGGCTACGGTGCTGTCAGACATTAAGAAATAAACTATAGATGAAGATTGTATGGCCACTAAAACAAATTGCGAAAAGTATATTCGAGCCATGCGGTTTACACAAGTGCGACAAGGAAAATATGCGAAGAACACTTGAAAGAGAGAGAAGAATAATTGTGCGCAGTCAGCGGTTGCCAAATGTATTTATCTGTAAAAGCTATTCCCAATTTTTATCGGCCGCAATGTTAAATACTGTAATGTTTTTGTTATTTATTTGAAATGTTTTTACCGTGGGATGAAATTATACGCTCACTATGGCTAATTACTATTGATTTATTGAAGAAACACTTACACACTATAATAAACTTAATTTATATACACACCACTTAATCTCTACTAATTTATCTACACTCGGTATAATAATTGTGCCTTATTTATCTTCAACACTATTTATATTCACTATCTGTACACTCACTGTACACTGAAACTGTTTACCGGTTCACTGTATACTGAACAACTCCCCGACTCACTCGAAAACCCGCGTATATATAGTCCTACGCAACTCTAGAACTTTCTGGAATATTTACTATTAAAGAATCTTTCTAGAAAGGTCGCATTTGCCAAAATTTATAGTTTGCGACAGGCCCGGCTTCTGAATCACTGAGTTCGTAACAATACCAATAATATTTCAATCGAAAGCTGTGTATAGATTTAAAGACCTTAATATCCACTTATACTTTAATATACTATTTTCAAATCACATCGTATATCTAATGCTTTTATACCTTATTACGTATCATGAGATATTGCGTAACAACGGAATAATAGTTAGAATGGGATGTCTGAATATAATTGTGGATGAGTGGATTTGATACAATGTAGTAGCGATTGCATACAATTTCAAACAAACTGGTCACGCATATACGTGGTTCATGCACTTGACTATATTTTCCCTAAGTACGTTAGGTTTAAAAGGAAGCAAAGGGTACGGCAATATATACACTGTGTTATTTATAAGATGCGACATAGGGATTCCTGTACAAAACTATCAAGCGCGAGCTAATTTTTTTACCAAATAACGTTCATAATAGTTATTTATGTACCAAGACAGTAAAGTGATTTTTTATTGTGCGAGTCTGAAATTATGAGACGAGCGAAGCGACGCGAAGAACAGGCGAGTCCGATAAAGACACTTTATTGACCTGGTGAATACAAAATTTTATCGCCAACTGCTCAGAATACGGTACAAGCATACATTTTGCTATTGGTGGGAATTGACGCTTTATCAGGTCTCCTCACACCTTGCATGCCTATTTTTTCAAAAAAATATAAACTTTACTTTTAAAAATCATAAAATTTGAAAGTCCGCCAAAACGCGCTTTACGTCATAAAGATGGCTGCCCCATGGTGTGACATCATTTGTTTACCTTCTTATTCGTGTATCACGCTCTAAGTTCTTGTGACCTAATTTGTTTCTGAAAGCTATAAAAATGGATAAAGCTGGAAAAAACACTTTGTATTCCAAGTATTGCATTGTTCCAGTGTGTAAATCAACGTCTATCAAAACTCCAGACAAAATATTTGTTACTTTACCTGGTGGCGCAAGCAAAAATACACATAAGAGAAGGGCATTACTTTTGTTTGTGAAAACCATTTTAATGTAGGTACCTACTTCTATGCTGGTAATTGTTATTCTTAAATAGTTTGAGGTTATGTACCTATATGTCTAGAAATCAACCATAAAAACATCATTTTCTCACGACCACACATCTAAATATGGTTGGTATATATTATATAAATAAAACATAGTTTAAATCGTACTTACGATAATGCTTTAACTCATCTTATTTCCTTTGTATTAAAACAGCTGTTTTACTTCATAAATTCAAGCAGCATAAATGAGTCTACTTTGGACAAGTAGTGTTTGTGCTTCGCTAGCCATATCTTTACTCAAAAAATATGATAGAATCGTCACTGAACACTGAACTAGTAAATAAAATATATTCTTTCAAAAGTTTTAAAATATCCTCGGAAATATCGGATATTTATGACCACTTTCCACTTTACGTTGACTTTTAGAAATAAAAAAGCACACACAAACACGTAATGGTCTCAAACAAACATATAAATGATATTTTTACGTTGATACAGCAATTAATAGTTGATTAAAATACAATATAAACACACAACTACACATAACCTAATGCAATACCGGCCATATTGACATAAGTAAACACAAGAGATATGACATCACACGTATCAACGGTAGCGTTCGGAAATCCTCGGGTTGTGGTCGGAAA
This sequence comes from Galerucella pusilla, assembly GCA_910591695.1. Lineage (NCBI taxonomy): Eukaryota > Metazoa > Arthropoda > Insecta > Coleoptera > Chrysomelidae > Galerucella > Galerucella pusilla. The sequence goes on from CAJUYI010001339.1 coordinate 35,847, forward strand.
GTGCATTGAAATTTGAATTTTATTTTTAAATTTGGGAGTAATTTCCAATGGAAACTGGTTAATTAGAGTATTTGAATGCAATAATCCTTTAACAACCATAAATTCATCGGATATTACAGAATAGTACTCAAAATTGACAAAATATTTTACAATAATTCAATATTAACTTGGAGAATCACGAATATAAAATTACGTGCTATGAAATAAAATAGTTTCCTTACCCACTAAACACACTTTTTGAAACATTTACTAGATTCCCATACTATTTCAACGACTTGGCAACATAGTTCAGTCATGACGACAAATTTCGGCTATGACGTTATTGGCTTTTATATTGTACCAAGTATAGTGTGCCTTAACCATGTATGAATCTCATAGAATGGTAAGTTCTGAGCCCGCCCACATTTGTACTATTGATACCATCTTCATAAGATTCACTATCTCCCACGATATCCCCGATTTCCAAGTAACTTTTCGTATTTCCATATTTATGAGATAAATATTCACACCAATTGATGAAAACACTATTCTTTCTCATATTTCTTTTCCGTAGGTACTTTTGATTTATTTTCACTTAAATCCATAACTTACTGGCGAAAATAGCTAGTGCTGCAAATAATTTTAACGACACAATAAGCAGCATAAACTATGATGCCAATCCAAAATACTATAATAATTGGGTCACTTCAGTTCTTCTTTTGTCCTAGCAGGCACTAGTATTCTAAAAACCTCACGAACTAACAGTATACTGAAGTAGTAAAAGTTTCAAGTCAAAGACAATTTAAAATTGATAACCTTGTATGTATGTCTTTTGGGGTAATATTCACTGAGCCCTCTTACTTTACGGCCTAACGACAAATGCGGAACTAGCCGAACGTTACACTCATGTTCAATCCCTAAGGAGATGGGATGGAATCAAAGGATGCAGTCTTGCCAGGATCACCCTGGGCGACCCTGGAAAGCTGGCGCCGAAGAAATGTTTGGCGATGACCAGGAAAAATCTACGTTTAACAGTAGGATTTCTGACTGGCCACTGTCAACTAAGGAAACACCTCCATACTATGGGGCTAGTGGACACACCTCTATGCCGGATGTGTGAACAGGAAGATGAAACTGTCAGGCATGTCTTATGCGAGTGTCTGGAGTTATGGTCAATAAGAGAGTGTGTGTTCGGTAAGTCTTGGCCTACACCTGCCGATATAAAGGAGATGTCTCCTCCTAGTGACCTGTACACCTTCCTGGGAAGGACAGGATGGACGATGACCTAGGAGAACAACTCCTCGGGAAGATGTACAATGGGTCACATGTGGCCTAAGTGCTGTGAGCCTATACTCACACTCCCTACTCTACAGATACAAATGCCCCCTCACTTCTTAATTTCTGATGAGAGAATCAAAGACTAGGAGCTACTATTTCCTGGAGGAGTCTTAGGATATCTGCAAGCTTCAACTTAGGTAAATGTCCTTCTTCTTCCAGTGATCTCCCAGGTGCTTTGGATGGAGGTTTATGTTAACGAATTTAAAATTATAGCAGATAGAGATTATAGAGGTCACTCAAAAAACTGTGTCAAAAACATAAGCCTTTGTATATTTTTGGAATATTATTATATATCTGAGCCAAAAGCACTGTTTTCACAGGATAAAAGTGCAGATTTCAAATCTGGAAACAGGATGAACAAGGCAAAGGGGCTTGGAGAAGCCGGCAATTGCTGCAAAACTTTAATTCACAGTTTTCAGCTAAGACTTTGACAATGTCTTGATTATCAGTGACATTAGTTTGGTTGTAAAATATACTGGTGATGTCGATATTACTTTTTTTTACAACTGCTGTGAAAAGTGACGTATTTCTCATAGCTTACTTAAGTTCAAAACTAAATATTGCTCATACAACTTTGTGAGAATCAAATAAAATCGACTACTACTACTGACATCTTTAAATGCCTACTTAGTTGTCACAAAACTGTCAGATTATATTGAAAGTTTTTGAATTGTAAAAGGTAGTTTCAATCGTGCTTTGAAAAAAATCCTAATTTCTATTAAAAATATTAGTTAAACAAGGCATATAAGTACTTATTTATAATATAAATAATATGGATACTGACAATAGTGACGATTTTAATAATACTCCGCCAGAGATATTGGAAAAAGCTGCAAAAGTAGCTCCAGATTTGTTGAGGCAATTTCGGGAAAAAAGTATATAAAGTGGAGAAGAAATACAAAATTTATATCTTTCTAGGAAAGTGTACTTTTGGATTCTTTTGTAAAGTCGTCAATAAAATTAAAGACGTCTACACTTCGGTCACAGTTTGTGCAGTTGTAGAAAAAGTATAGTGTGCAGCATGTGGGGGGAGTACTTTTCTAATTCGTGTGTTAGCGACACTCGCCCTTCGAGCACGTTCCACAAACTTCCGAACTCGTGAGAAAAGTTGAACTTTCCCCACTAGTTGGACAATGTACTATTTTTTTATTGGTGAACCAATTTAGCTTTTTAAAGCACGCCTCAGCGTGTTTAAAGGGAACTTCAAAAAACGCGCGTGTTTTAAAGTTACCGTGGCATCATCAACAACTCGAGAAACGAAGTCTAAATCTTTGGTCTAAATCATGTCTAAATGACGATTTTTTTATTATTGATCTGACAGGAGTAGTTTGTAACGTCAAAACTTTTATTCGAATAATATTTAACAATGTCAAATTTATAAATTAAAATGGAAAGTGCCGTTGGTATTGTTTGAAATATTAATATTTCGATTTTTCAAATCTTAGGAAATGGTATTTAAATTAATACTATTGACATTAACAGAACTCAATAAGGTGAATCTTCCATCAAAATACAAATAAGTTTATGTTTTTCTAATTTCCATGACAACGCAAGGTATACATCATATACATCACGAATTCAACTTGCTCGCGCGTGTTTTAAAGACCTTAATATCCACTTATACTTTAATATACGAATTCTGACCCTCGATTTGTCCCATTTTTTCCAGACTTGAAGAATCGGGTTAGTGTTTCCAATCATGAAAGAGACAAAAAATGTTTGCTTTGTTTTATAGTGTATCTGGCTTTAGCTCTGAATCCTTTTAAGATTGATGAGATTTTTCGAGCTTTATTACTGCGGAGTGGTTTTAGTGGTAGGTATGCAATAGTTTATTATACCACAAGGTGGTGAAGACTGTTATTATTGACCGAGCACCAAAATTTTCAAGAGGAGCTTTGCCCCAAGCGGAATAAGGTGCGAGGCTTATAAATGTCCACCACCATGATGGAGATACAATTTTTTCCACTACTATCCAAATTTAAGACAAAAATTAAAAATAATTCACAAACGCACCACCGGAAGCGTTTACTCCGTCCTCTGACTAACAAGTACACTGTCAGTTTTCGATATATTACGAACGTACCCGTTATGTCATCAGTCATTTTTGGTTGAGCGCGAATTTTAAACTAGTGGCATTTTTATTAAAATAATTTTATGTTGATAGGTAATTTCAAGCAGCAAATATGTTAAATACAATCTCCTGGGTATACAAAGTTATGTTGGACAAGTTTTTGTTGAACTACTATCCCATAATTCTCGAAATATTTATCCATCATTGTCCAAAATTAATAATAGAAAAAATTATTAACCACCAATAGAGAAATTCAACTTCTCAGTTGGCTAGAAGAAGCAATAATTGTCAACTTCACAGCTCCCTCTATTTTGATACAGTTTATTCATCAATTTTGTCTTCACTATTATCAATTTCGTTAACTGAATATTCAAATTTTTTTTATAACAAATCGCAATCGGTACTCTTGCGATACCTGACATTGGAGGTGGGTCCTTTACCGTCGACATCGTCGCCGAAGCACAAGAATACACTCCGGTATAATCAGTATGGCCAAGACCGTCGTACAGTGTGCAACGGTATGCCGAGAGCATTCTCATTCTAACCACATAAATACGCACCCGCTCGAAGCAGCGCGAACCCGCAACCATGGGTCCAAAATCTGTGATTTTCGGTGAAAGAACTAACAGTGACATAAGTGACACAAACACCACCATAGCTTTAGAACGTCGATTAGAAATGAGTACCGAATTTTTTTTAGTGCCGAGCAGTACCACCCCTAGCACCACCACGGTGAGTTATATTTCAAAGACAGCTTGCGCCGGGTGTCCCGTAGGAACAGACAAACTAGCGGGTGTTTTTCGTAACGAAGTTTGGGTCATACCGGTGCTAGCTTTATCAGCAATAACTATGGTACTGATCCTGGGATTCGAAGTGTTTGTTTTGTGCAAAGCTTGGCGAACGACCCCTAGTAGAAGACACCTTTTCCTAGGACAAATGTTATTGTTGGGGTTGTTCTGTTGCGCGGGGCTTTCAGCTGTTTTCGCCGCTACCCCAACGCAACTAACGTGCGCTATAGTGCGGTTCGGAACAGGGGTAGCTTATGCTATCGTTTTCGCTTCTTTATTGGTTAAGTGCGTATTTTTAATTAGTTTAAACGGGGGTGTTTATTTACCGGCCCCTTATCAAGGACTTTTATTACTTTTCGCTATACTTATTCAAGTAGCCATAGGGGTTCAATGGTTGGTTACCAACCCTCCGTTCGTTGACGATGTCGCCGTGGAAATGGTGATAAATCAAAGTAAGCACAAGCTTTTGCTTACCGTCGAAGATCTTAATAATCCCATTATTATTCCGTTATGTCGCACTGCTTACATCGATATGCTACTTTCGCTTATTTATGTGACGTTTTTGATTTTGTTCGTTACAGTTTTGGCTGTAAAATCTAGAGGAATTAGAGACAATTATCGCGAAGCTACTTACATAGCATTGTCGGTTGGTTGCAGCATCCCCACATGGCTAATTTGGACTGTTAGTGGCGTTTTAGTTAACGAACGACATAAAGACGCTTGCATAGCTTTCGGACTTGTTACTTCGTCGGTTATAATATTCTTGATAATGTTTATGCCGAAGGGAAGACAGTTGGCGGCTATGGGAAAAGAAGGAGTTTACGTGGAGGACAGAGAGGAGCGTTTTAGTACTTTGAGTAGAGCAGCTTCGGGGTATTCACCTTCGTTTTTTCATTTTAAACCGATAAAATATGGGCTGAGTCATCATGGGACTTCGCATAAGCATCATAACTCTATTACTACTTTGGGAGGAGGTAAGATTATTTCGAATTTTTTTTTACTCTCAATTTTCTTAATCAAAATATTCTCATTCGGAATTATGTTTAATTCAGAGCACGTAGTACCAGACAACGTGTATACAAACTACACGAAACCAGTTTCATTCAATCTTAATTTTAATATACATGGTGGTCCCTTAGTTTGTACCAAAAGCTTGAAAAATTATGGAGAAGATGAGGGTATATTTTATACAGGGTGAACCGTGAATGAGTTCCGTAAATTAGAGGCATGATAGATCGTTAAGAAATATTAAAAATACGCAAATGTAACTTTTCTCTAACCTTCTTAGTTTGTGAGATACAGGCCTTTAAAGGTATAGAAGAAATACACATTTTATTTCATATCTTATAAAATGTGTATTTCTTCTGCACCTTTAAACAGCCTGTATCTCACAAACTAAGAAAGTGGGAGAAAAGTTGCATTTGAAAATTTTAAATGTTTCTCAACGATCTATCATACCTCTAATTTACGGGACACTCTGTATTTAGTTATTTTTAATGTTCTAAGAAGGAAGTAAGACAAGTACAACACTATCTGGTATTTTTTTCAATATCTATTTCTAATTTAAGTCACAAAAACCTAATTTTTCATATTTGAACAAAATTAAATTAGAAAAATGCCCTTAGACGTGTTACTATCCCTAATTTTCTTCTTCCAGCAATATTGATTATAATGTACAGGGTGTTGGAATTAAGCGAACCGGTATTCTTTTTTATAAATTAAGGATTGATCCGATTTTTCATGTGATTCAGATAACAATGTAACGAGTCACTGATCGTATCGATGCAAATGAGCTTTGTGAAACAATTATACTGAAAAGAACGCAGCAGATATAGAATTTCAAAAATCTTTGTTAGTGGTTTCTAAGGAAACTAAGTTGTTTATTTATTTATTTAACTGTCTAAAAATTATTAAAACTGTTTCAAAAATTTAAATAAGTATTATTAACATGAATAATACAAGATTTGGAAATAATTCTATAAATGAAATAGAGAGCACAATTAAGCAAAGTATACCGCGAAATACAATGAAGACAAAAAAGTCTGCGTGGGAACAGTTTAGAATGTTTCTGGACGCACGTAATTAGGTATACGTTAGAAAAGGATACTTCTGAACAAGTTATAGCAAAAATTCTTGAAGATTATGGTTTTAACTTGAAAAAAAGAGATGGAACTGATTATACTGAAGCTAGTGTGAAATCACTTTGGAATACGTCTGCTCAAATGGTTCAGGAAAAATATTTTCTAGAATTTAACATCAAAATTGATCCATTTAAAGATATTACCTATAAATTTGCTAGATTGGCCAGGGATACAAAACGAAAATAGCTTCATGCTTAACCTGAAACCAGAAAAAAAAGTTCTAACGCGTTTACCAAAGAAGAATTAATGGAAATGGTAGAAAGAGCTATTCTGAAGATAATCCTGATGGGTTACAAAAAAAGTTTTTTCATTTATGTTCGTTCGAATTAGCATGGCGTGGAAATGAAGCTGCTAATTGTGATATTAATTACTTTAAAAAAGAATATGATAATAAAGGTAATTTTACTGGCAGGGTAGAATATAATCCAATCTTTTCCAAAACGACACAAGGAGGATCAAAAGCTTTATCTGGCAGTAAGTGGCTGGTAAGGAATAATGCTAACAACAATTTGTGTCCCGTTCGTTTATTTTTAAAAATTATTGAAAAAAGAGAATCCAATCCTTATCTAGCAACAACAAGATTATTTTTAACAGTACATCCAAATTAATTGGGAGAAAGGAATATGGTACAAAAATTCACCATTGGGAATTAATACAATTTCAAAGTGGACGAAAATATCGGCAGAATCAATTGGTATAGACACAAAAAAAAATAAAAATAACCAATCATTCACATAGAGCTTTTGCAATATCTGCATTAGCAAAAGAAGGAGTTGGTGAACAAGAAGTAATTAAGCTTACAGGACATTCTTCTGCCCATTCTTTAAAACCATATTTACAATTAAATGAAGAACACCATTTCCAACTTATAGAGAACCTTCGAGAAAATAAAAATAAAGAAATGGAATCCTCAGTTTCTAACTTAAATTCATCACAGGTTATGATGCAAAACAATACCCAAAATAATGCTACAACGTACAATTATAATAATTGTACTTTTTACATAAATAAGTAATTTTTTTTTTCATAATGTTATTATTTTTTTGGCTTTGTATAATTGAAGTTTGCAATAAATAAAACGTTTAAACATATGATTTTTTAGTTTTTCTCTCGTGAAATAGTCACGTCGAATACCACTCAATTAAAAATTTTGTAAGGTAAAATTTTTCTCTTGTCTTATTCAAGTTTGTTGCTTTTAGGTAATTTTGCTCATGACATTTAATCCAAAACCACTCGCCTAACGGCTCGTGGTTTTGTAAAAAATGTCATTCGCAAAATTGCCAAGCAACAAACTTTCATGACAATCGAAAAATTTTGCCGACAAAATTTTCACTCTCATGGTATTATATAATAATATGATAAATTAACTCCAATGTAAAAATGTCATATACCTGGAAATGTTATTGTCACTTTGACATCGATAAAAAAGGTGCATCCTTTTTTATCGCGATAAAAACTCCTCTTCCTCAATATCTAGTAAGCGGACGTCACCTTTACACAATGACAATGAGTCGCAAGTTTGGTTACTTATTATTATAATTATTGTTGTTGTTCATCCATATATTCTGTCGTTAATTTATCTTGCAAAAAAACACTCGAGCTTTTCTTTTATCAGATAAATTTCTCTTAAACTCAAAGTTTTGCCAATCACTAAATTTGCTCGAAAAACTGACATTAGATAAAATCACTCCACCTTCGGTGTCGCGATTTTATCATGTCAGTTTTTCTCGTAAAATTAGTGATTGGCAAAACTGTTTCGTTGCAAAGAGAAATTTATCCGATTTATCCGATTGTGTTTTTACTGTTGATTAAACTGAGTGTAAGCTTTGCTGATGTTTCTTTGGTTTAGTCTAGAGGATCTAAAGAGGTCTAAAAGGACATTTTAAAATTTTCATGTTCTAAAACTTTCATAATGCCACTCCAAGTTACAAATCACGTGTAAATATACCGAGTTCCAGTTGTACGCGAGATAGGATTGTTATAACTGTACAAAATACAATTTTCTTTTTCCATCCGTACAACCACAGTGGTTAAATAAAATGTTTTTAATATAGTACAACAGTAATAAGCCCATTCATGATTTCTCGTCTCTACATGAACATATTCCGCTATAATAATCAATAGAAATCCATTTTCAGCAAATAATTTGCAAACCATAAATAAATAAAAAGTGCTAATCCCTTATTTGATTTATTTTATACATTAGAATAGTATACAGGATGCGGCTGATAGCCGTCTGCTGTTTCGGAGAGTATTTCGAAAATTTACACAATAAAATAAAAAAAATTGGACACTCTGTATGTGTTAACATATTATTTCCATTATGTATAATTTTTTTCCCAATTACGATTAAATAGTGAACTAAAAGTTAAAACCTTCAGCCAAATGTGATTATCAACACCCTGTATAATGAAATTCTGATGTAAAATGTTCTGTTTCTTTTTCATTCACTCGTAGAAAAAATGTTGTTACCAACACATTACTTTCTTGTTTGTATGTTTTTTTCGAAATTTAGTACCGTTGATAACGTGAAAGATAAAAAGTGATTTCCTCGTAGTGGAAGTCGATAATTCACAAATTTAATTAAAGTTATATCTTTGCCAATCCAATCCTGTTTTCTCAAACGTGTAATTTCTTTTTCATCTTGATTTATGCGCTTTTTGTTGGTCTATTGTTATTCATTGTTTGAACATATAGGGAAGGTAAGTACCTACCTAGGCGTGGCTCAACTGCAAAACTTATTACTCTATACTTTTTCGGTTTAAATTTTTCTCTTCCCGCGGTCATCAATCTTCTCAACTATTTCCATACTAGAATTTCATTAACAGGGATTTATTCACTGCAGTTTAATTTTCTCATTAATTTGAGGATGTACCCACAAACGTTTTATTGGAATAAACTTTTTTCCAACAACATATTATTATATAGTCATAAATATATACTTTATTCTGGTGCATAAATAGAGCAAAGATAAAATAACTGTCAATTTGGCATGTGGTACGAGGGAATCGACAAGATAGATCAATTTCTATTAAAAAAAAAGGTTGAATATCTCGAAAAGTTGAGAAAAAATCGGAATATTTTAGTTTAAAGCTCAAAGATAAAGTTTGTTTTTGGAAAAAAATTTGAAGGGATGGAATAACTGTCAATTTGACATGTGGTATGAGGGAATCTATAATACAGTACGTTTTCTAGGCAAAAAAATGGTTGAATCTCTCGAAAAGTTGAGAAAAAATCGGAGTGTTTTTAAACTTCAAAGATAAAGTTTGTCTTTGAAAAAAATTTGAAGGAATGGAATAAATAATTATTAATTTGACATGTGGTATGAGGAAATTTACAGAACAGCTCATTTTCTAGGCAAAAAAATGGTTTAATATCTCGAAAAGTTGGGAATAAACCGGAGTGTTTTGGTTTAAAGTTCAAAGATAAAGTTTGTCTTTGGAAAACATTTTGAAGGGATGAAATAAATAATTGTCAATTTGACATGTGGTATGAAGAAAACTACAGAAGAGTTCATTTTCTAGGCAAAAAAAATGGTTGAATATCTCGAAAAGTTTAGAAAAAATCGGAGTGTTGTGGTTTAAAGTTCAAAGATAAAGTTTGTCTTTGAAAGAAATTTGAAGGAATGGAATAACTTTCAATTTGACATGTGGTATTAGGGAATCTACAAAACAGTTCATTTTTCTCTAGGCAAAAAAATGGTTGAATATCTCGAAAAGTTGAGAAAAAATCGGAGT
>CAJUYI010001340.1:0-34524 GCA_910591695.1 Galerucella pusilla
TCGAAGATATAAGCTCTTGAAAACAGTCAGAATATAATGAGACACCCAGTAGAAGCTGAAACTTATATTTATTATATTTTTCACAATATTTGTTAAGCTGTTAAATTAACTTTAACAAATCGTAAATTTAGTTTAACAATGAAAAACACTTTTTTGCGTGTAGTTAACATTTAATTTACATTTTTTGAACAATTTTCTCAGTATAACTTGATCCGTTATCTGTCAACGTCAGTTTGAAGGTCACGAAATTTTGCCCCCAAAACATCAACGGATTTACGCCGGCTTTCGTTTCTTGTTTGGCTGGTGTATTCTGTGATTTTTCTGCTTTCGGGTTTTCGTTTTCCGTCTTCCGATTTCAAGTGTGTTTTTTTTTAATTTTTGAAGAAGGATGATCTGGGAGTATTGGATATTCTTGAAAATGGATTTCCAAAAAGACGGTACAACCGTAAAAACTATTAGGAAGAATTGGATGAAAAAACCTTTTCCCAAAGGATTCGCTTGACCAAGCGAACTGTTACAACTCGCAGAAATGCTAGAAGATTCTTTGGAGCATCCGGACAATTTGTAAGCCCAGACAGGCCATCAGTTTTCTTATTTTCAATAACCTCTTTGTATTTTGCAGCTAGGAATATTAGCAATTCTTTTTCCCGCACTGTATAATTTGCCAATCTAATTTTCTTATTTTTTACTGTGCTTTCCATTATAAACAATTTTCTCATTTGAAAAACAAGAATAAAATCCTTTGATTTTCAAAGAATTGACTTTTAACAGCTTTTAATACGTTATTTCAAACCACAAAAATGAAAACAAAAATGAAAAGTCACTAGAAACCATAGAGAAATAAATAAAACTCATCATAAATAGAGGGGTTGACAAATTTATTGCACTTAGCTAAGAAGCAGAGCAAAAACATTGGTGCAATCGTTGATTATATATTAGTTTCTATACTCAAGGGTGCAACTGAACTTTAACTAAGCGACCCTTGAATTTTAAACTCGCCATAGCTATTCTAAGCTTATGCTTTTATTGGTGCAAACGGCCAAAAGTGACATAACTGAGATTTAAATAAAAACTTCGCTGGTGAAAGACTTTTTAGAATCGCTGAAAACTAAATACATAATCCTTTTTTCTCCCGTCAAAATTGCATAAGTCTGTCTTATTTATCTTACGGATTTTATTTGGAAGTTATGATTAAATGCAATAAAAGAAAACAAAAACGGTGAGTATGTCTTTATGAAACGTATGACCCGCATGATAAGACTGCATTTGACTATATCATTATCATCATCGCTATTAGTATCATTATAGAAAGGCGCATTAACCAACTAGGCCACGGCGGCAGCTATTTGTAGCTGTATCACTATCGAACAAAAAGGAGCAAAAAATGTGATTTTCAAATATTTATTTTATCCCGTTTTTAGTATTTGCTGTTATAGCAACAACAGAAATAAATCATCTGTGAAAATTTCAAAATTTCAATATTACTCTAACAGAATGCCTGGTGACAGGCAGACAGACGGATAGCAAAGTCTTATAGTAGGGGAGCCCAAGCGGGGATTTTGTATGTGATCTGAACTGAGCAGTTTAATATTAGGGAAGAATCTTTGTACCTACTAGGTTGAGTACTTTTACCAATTAGGGTCCCTCAATATAGTGGCGTAGGTCTAGGGCAGTCGATCAGATTAGTAAAAAAAATCGATCCTCAAAAAAACTGAGCGCATCAGATTTAAACAAAATAAGTTAATTACATGCAGAAAACAAAATCCCTTTAATAATCTGACGGTTTGAGCGTGACTTAGAAATTTGAGCGAATCACTAGGCTGCAGAAAAAATTGCGCTTGAGTATTTCAAGGCAAAAAAAATCGTCACCTTGAAATACTCAAGCGCAATTTTTTCTTTTTTCATTTTAAAGAAAATACTTTGAAATTTATAGAAATAGCATAATCTGCCGATTTCAATATGCCTAAGCATCTAAAATTATCAAAAGAGATGTACATAGTCCAGTAAATCAAAGGACAAAGCTTCTGAAAAGTCCCTGAAGACTCCACTTTGGGCTCAATTGGCAGGTGTTTTTAAACGAGAAAAAACTTAACGCGATTGAGTTTTTACGGAAGGGGAGGGTGGGAAACGACCCCCTAAACCCTGGAAAACGGGTTTCTCGCTAATATCTGGCTAAATATGCGATAATGAGAACTAAAAGTCTCCCCATTTCGCTCTGCCTCTGCCTGTAGGAATTCTGCTGTCTATGCATTAACTGGGCGGACGAATTGTTCCATAACTCGGCGAAAAATTGACATTTTCCGATGATTCAAAGTTCATCACAATGGGAAGACCCGTAGCTATCATTCCATGTGACTTGCAGCTCGTTTGTACTTGACAAAAATATTTTAAAAACCGGTCAAAGTTTTTTTCCACGACATTTTGAGACTATTTCATTAATTTGTTCATATTTTTTGAGAAAATAGTCTTTGATCCTATTTTTTTTTATAATGGAACCATAGGTATTAAATAATCTTAGAATTTTTTTGAATACACCTCTTGCGTTTTGATAAAAAATTGATTTGTTTATTTACATTTTTCAAAGTTTTCGGAGTTCTGTACAATCGGTGGAACAAGCGCGATTTAAAAATGTATCACCTTATATATTGCTTTTGAATGCACATCATATTTTAGTTTAGAGTGTCTAGTTTTCGAATGTACTTTTTAATTTTTAATAAAATCCAATCATTTTCCAGAAATTAGGGAAATTGATCACACAGGTAAGAACCGAAATTTTATAATATGATATATTATAATAGGATACTTTTTATGGTTAATTTAACCCCTCTTTCGAATTTCTGACGAATCCGAGAGAAACATTTTTTTCCTTAATTTCTACCTCGTATTACAGCTACCTGCCACTAGCGATTCGTCAGACTAATATCTCTCGTTACACAGGAGTTCGTAGACTGTCTACGCGATTGACGATTTTTTCGTAACTGTTTTTTTTATATTTCTAAAAATTTATTCTCGCTTCCCCCACCACTAAACAGGTATATATCACATAAACTTTTTTTTTCTTTAGCATATGATCTACGCGATCCAATAGGTTTTCAAATGATTGGAGTAACAACACATTAAGCCCTCTGACCTCCCCTACTATTAGTAATAGGGTTCGTTTTTTACCCTCTGGATACGAAACCCTAAAAAGATTCATATGCCAAATGGGCTTTTTCAGTAGATGCTCAAATCTCAAAACAAATATGTTTATTTGAAAGCTTACTGATATTTTTTCACCTTCTGTAGCTGTACAAGTTATTACCAAATATTTAAATGAATAAACATCAAGATCCTTTAAGGTTAACAGTATTATTTTCTGGGGTAGATATCACTTGGACAATATATTACAAAAAAGGGCAATTTACATAATAAATTGCATGAAATTTAAAGATTCTTGCAGATCCATATTTGAAGCAAATTGAATATTCACCTTGTATAGTTAATAAATATTTGAATATTTAATGAACAGTCAAAGACAAATAAAACACACAAGGCAAACACCAAAATTAGTTTCAGTGATTTATTGTAAGACTTCGCTAAAATGTATTAGAAATACTTCAATTGTGACCTCAAGAACGTAGATCTATTTTATGGGGATAGCAGATGTTTTAACAATGCAGTCTCAATCTACACCCTATTTTATTCCGAGTTTTGCCAACATAGGTCAGCGACTGATCCCACTCTAATTTAGTTGTGCATTTCATTTGACTTTTACTGTACCTTTTTGAAAATGAAGAAACATTTGAGGCATGCTGTGTAATACACAGCTAGAGCACCAGGAAAAATGATTTTGTTTCCCCACATCACCAATTAACCATCACTGGAAAATCTAAATCTACATGGCAATCAAATTTTACAATAAATTACAACTACAAATAAGAACCTTAGTATCCATCAATACATTTAGGAAAGGAATTAAAAAACTTGTGGACATTGAGCCATATAGCATTAATGATTATTTACATGCAAATTTTAGCTAACTTCTTAAATGTTAAGACATTATTTCATTCTAAGTTGACATTTATAATATTTTTTAAATGCCAGCATTTTTCTGGACATAGCTCAGCAAAAAATTGACATTTCCTGATGATTCAAAGTTCATTCCATGTTACTTGCAGCTCGTTCGTACTTGACAAAAATATTTAAAAATGCGGTCAAAGTTTTTTCCACAATTCTTTAATCCCAATGGAACCTTAGGAGGTCTTGAATGATCTCAGAAATGTTTTTTCAATATTTTTCTTGTATTTTGATAAAAAATTGATTTGTTTATTTATTTATTTGAAAAAAAGTCCGGTTTTTACCAGTGTGATCCCTGGTTTCTTGAAAATAATTGGATTTTATTAAAAATCAAAAAGTACATTCCAAATTAGACAATTTAAAATGATGTGCATTGAAAAGCAATATATAGGGTGATAAGTTTTTAAATCGCGCTTGTTCCACAGATTGTACAGAACTCTAAAAAAAATTAGGAAAAAAGACTATTATTAAAAAAAAAATGAGCAAAATCAATGAAATAGTCTCAAAATCTTGTAGAAAAAAAATTTGATCGCTTTTTTAAAAAAATTTTTCAAGTACGAACGAGCTGCAAGTCACATGGAATGATAGAGCTACGGGTCTTCCCATTGCGATGAACTTTGAATTATCGGGAAATGTCAATTTTTTGCCGAGGTATGGAACAATTCGTCCACCCGCCTACAAGTTAATGCATGCATAGACAGCAGACTTCCTACAGGAGCAGCAGCTGAAATGAGGAGACTTTTAGGTCTCATCATCTCAATGACTATAGAATTTTCGAAAAAAAAATTATGGGGACCATTTTTGTAGATAATAAGACGATCTTCATTTTTTATAGAAAAAAAATTCTCTAATTCGCATATTTAGCCAGATATTAGGGCGAATCCCGTTTTCCAGGGTTTAGGGGGCCATTTTCCCCCCTTCCGTAAACTCAATCGCGTTAAGTTTTCTCTTGTTTAAAAACACCTGCTGTGACCTAGGAATTGAGCCCAAAGTGAAGTCTTCAGGGACTTTTCAGGAGCTTTGTCCCTTCATTTACTGGACTAATAGAGATTACCTATTTAAAAATAACAAAATTAAATCAACAAAAAACTTACCTTATTTATATCAGCCTGTTGATTAGATAACTTTTCTCTTTGATAGTTAATCAGTGCTACCAATTCTCGATATTGAGTATTATAAAATACATTACTTTGAATTTTGTTCCTATTTTCATCTTTATCTTTTTTTATCTGCTCCTATAAAATATTAAAATTTGAAACTTTACCATATTTATTTAAAATAGATACTAACTGTATGTCCTTTTTTTAATTTATCATGGTAGACTGAAGACGTTGGAGGTGGTGGATCTCTATAAGGTGGAGGAGCAGGTGGTTCTTTATATGGTGGAGCTGCCTTTTGACTAGAATGATCTGATACATCAGAACCAGTGGAACAGTTACTTTTCTGTGGAGAACTATGTGCAGAGTGTGTTAAAGTTTCTCTCACTTCCAGAGATGTAGATTTCATTTGTGGGATACCTTTTACTATACCCACATTATCGTAAGTTGGTAAGTAGCCGCCACTAAAATAGTTTTTGCTCTAGTATATAATTTCCACTAGTTAATGAAATAATCTTACCTAAAAGATTTACTGAGATCTTGTTGCTGATCAGAAGAATCAAGAGTATTTAAGCAGTGAGTTGGGGTACTACTGGCACTACTAGAATTTTTGATTTTTGGCTGTTGAGCAAATTTAGCACTTTCACTACGTTGGAGAATGAATTGTACATCATTTGAATATTCTCCCCATTTCATGACTATCTTCATTGGGTTTTCATTTGGTGAGAGTTGTCTTTCATTGTTTCTCCATCTTTCTATTAGAGTAAATCGCCCAGATTTACCTGTAGCATGGGCCAGTGCAAATACCACATCCTAAAAATGAATATCAATACAGATTTGATATAAATCAGTCAAAAAACATTAATTTGACAGTTAAAACGAATTGAATGCACCCCAATCTTCAGTAACAAATACTCATTCCACTTTTATAACTATATGGAACAGTTCCCAGTTATCAATATTGATTAGGGATTAATACTTGTAACATACTAATTTATAGCTATATACACATTAGAATTACTTGACAAGTTGTTACTTCCGTAACGCCACAAACTATACGTTGTATTCCTTCTACCCAAACTTTTAATTCCATTGTAAATTGATTTGTTGATGTAACTAAAAATTAAATTTTTATAAGGATACATTTTCAGAGACTGTAAGAAAAACTTACTTTCAGGACATATTTTAAGAAGTATTTTATTTAGGTATTTAAATAATAGTCAAATTTTTTTTCACAATACATTTTTCTGTTTCAAATTGTAATGATTTACAAAATAAAAAATAATTACTTTGACATTTAATAATGTCAATTTTTTGTTTTGATTTTAACGTCAGTAGACATAGACAGTTGTTAATCACAGAAGCAGAAAGTGATTCCTGATCAGTAGCATACATATGATTAGTTGAGTTTTTATTTTTCTATGATCCATAATTTTTGAAACTGTGGAAAAAGAGAAAATAAGACACTGTCAAAATTCAGAATTTCAGAAAAGAAGAATATGTTTTCATTTGAAACCACAAAGTATTGCTTGTTATCAAATGTTTTAGTTTTGATTTATTAATATTAGATATAATGGAAAATTTACCAGGAATAGCTGTAGTTAGCAGTAGTCAAACTAGACCTAAATCTCTTATTAAGCTAATTACAAAGTTACAGGTTACTTCTGAAACCCATGATAGAGCTGGTGTTAAAAAACATACCTGGAAGTTAGATACTAAATATTATACTGCTCAAGTAAATCTCCTGGAAATCGAAACCACGGACGTGGAAAAAGATGAAGAACTAATTAAGAGTATAGAAGCTCTAATTATACATATGGATTCCAACAGTAAAACTGGATTAGATGATTTGAAGAAGTGGAAATTTTTAGGTAACCAAATCTTTTGTTGTTTCCTGTTATGTGGAGATGGTCTTTTATTGATATTTCTTAGTTTGTGATTTACTATAAAATCATTTTCAGATATATGGAATGCAGATGTAAAGCTACTTTTAGCAAATTATTGCACCGAAAACACCAAAATTACTAAAACTCGAGCATTAGAGTGGTGCTTGAAAATGGGTTTTGAATTAATAGAACTGTATCCATCAGTTCAAAAACCAGATGAGGATGATATTGTTATAGAAAAGTTTGGTGTTGATAGGGTTAGCATATTTTATATAGTACAAATATATAATATCTATCAATTTTATTTATTTATCAGGTAGTAGAAGCACTTCAGTCACATACATGGTCTAACTTAGTAATGAAAGATAGAAAAATCCCAAAGCCAGTAAATTGTAGCAATATAAAGAAAGAAAATACAGAAGAAAGTGAACAAATATTACCAAATGACGAATTAGATGATTTTTCAGATTTATTTTCACAATTACAAACAATGAAAGACAGTTTACAAGGTATGCCAGTTAATCAAAGAAAACAATGTGCAGAGCAAATGGTAACAGCTTTCTGGAAAGCTATAGGAGGAGAAGAAGAGGAAATATTTGATTTGTAGAATAGTTATTATATTTATATACATAAAGTATCTCATTATATATAGGTGTCAATTTTATGTTTTCTTTTTCACAAAAATCATCATTTTTAACCCTTGCTTATCTGACATCCATTCATTAATTGTTCTCGTTTCTATTAGGAAGTTTTGGTCTTGGGCAATAGCCTTATTCTACTTGATTTTTACATTAAACTCGAAGGTGAAAACGGCTTTCATTTGATATAATGAAACCTACATGTATTATGGGCTTTTACTAGTTCCTGCAGGTTACCCTAGAACTGATAAATATATTTAAAAAAATCAAACAAGTAAAACAAACACATGGGATGGGGAGATAACCCATGATTATCTATGGAGTCTTATTTTGGTGGCCAAAAACAACAGTAGAAAGCTGAACAGAAGCAATCAAAACTTCATAGGCCTGCTTCTCTGCATAACAGGTGAGATGACCATACTCAATCTCCTACCTCTTGCTTTGCATGCTGGTACAAACGAGAATGGTTGCATACAGGGAATTGGCTTGAATTAACCAAGACCAACAGTCCTTCCAGAATAAAAGAGATGTTAAAATCACTTCTTGAAATGAGAATTGATTACATACTGGTTATAATATTAACAACAACCAATCAAACAATATCCAGCTAACTGGAATGGGTTGGAAACAGGCAGCCAAAATAGAACATTACAGTGGAATACTGATGAATCTAATTCTGGCAGCTGTAAGTCTAAATATTACAAATGAATATCTACATGATAGGACAGATTTGACAGTATATATTTTTCCCATTGTGAAAAATAAGATCAAATTTACTTTTCTGCGTGCACGTCTGACAAGGAAGCCACATTTATTTTGAATAATTACAAAATATTGGGATGTCATATTCCTTTACAAGTTGCTACTTCTCAAAAGTGTGTGTCCAAAACAGGTCCGAATGCCCATGGATATCAAAAGTACATCCATTGGAATGGGCCCGAATGCCTATCCATTGGAACGCTACCATAAACTATCCAATGTATGTCCAGAAAACGTCCATAATTAGAAGGACAGCAACCATACATCCATTGGATATCGATGGCACACCCAATGGAAAACCATCGACAGCTTTCCAATAGGCGTCCTCCGCGTCCATAATGCCATCATCAAAATCATTGTCACAAAAATATTATGTATTTCCGGCTGAAAGACTGAATGAATCTTGAGTTATAATCCGATTTTATTTATTAATCCCGATTATTTGTTCATGGTTCATTTATGTGTATTAATAATATAAATTGAAATAATATTATCCCCAATCTTCTGCGATTCGAAATCAGCGGGCTTTTAAAACATTCCAGAGTAGTTGGCAGCATCATGCATTTCAATGGCGCCAACGTCAATACTGCCGGTGGCAGGGGAATAGCGTAATGGCGGTGTGTTTTCACTGTTTTGGTCGTAGAGTGGACGTTTTGGTCTGATTAACTTGGTTTTATATGTGTTTTTGCTTTTTGGTAGTCTCTTAAATTTCGATGTGCATAAGTGCTAGTTTTTTTGTATATTTCGCTTAATTTACAATCTACATCCTTATAGACACTCTATAAGGATGTAGATTGTAGGGTAACTGTATTAGTAATGGACATTGCACTAGTAATGGTCACTCAAGGTCAACTAAATCCTTGCAAGTTGTACTGTACCCACTTCGGACATGAAACAAAGTAGTTCTAAGGTCCGGTAGGTTATACTGCACAACTGACATTTGACACAAACCTTCACGTCAGCCCATTTGTCAGTTATAAAATTTTCTAAAATGGCGATCGTGTCATCAGCTGATTGAAAGTGGTACAGAAGTTGTAGCAAATTGTTGAAATTTCACAGACTTCCAGTGGTTATTTTTACTTTTTATTTGATGCAGTTATACTGTTATAATCAGGTGGGTCAAGTGAAAGTGTAATTTGTGAAAATTGACTCCCAACCTCAAAGAATTAAGTTTTAGGAGGGGGTGACCACTAGTAAAACATAAATTTAATTAATGTCTGGTAATGGACATATAGGGTGACCATTTCTGAACAGATAGAATTCAATAACGGACACCTCCTATACTGTGTATGACTAGTTATAGAGAAGTGAACGATAGGTTATTACTTTTCTGTTTGATTTTGGTTTATTTACAGATCATGGGAAAAACTAAAAACGAAAGCAAAACGAAAAAAAAATTCTTTTGCTATGAGGATGAAAAAATGCAGCAAGCAATAAATGCTGTGAAATATGGTGGAATAAGCAAAAAAAAAAGCATCACAACAATTTGGTGTTCCCCGTTCCACACTCATTAGGAAGGTTTCTGGTCAGGTTCCACTCAGTCGCAGAATGGGGCCTACTCCTGAATTGAATCATGAGGAGGAGGAAGTATTTGTTAATTGGATTCTTGCCATGAGAAGAAAAGGATTTCCTGTACATAGGTCTAATTTGATGTTGTCAGTGCATAAATATCTTTCAACTAGAGGGGAATCTAAATACATTAAAAACTTTACACCGGGTCGTTCTTGGTTCAAAGGGTTCTTGACTAGACACCCAAATATAAAAGAAAGGTATTCGGAAACAGTCTCTAAAGCACGAGCTGCTGTTACCCAAGATAGAATCTGCAGTTGGTTCAATGAAATACGTGGATATTTACAAGAAGAAAAATTAGAGGATGTATTGAGAGAACCTAGCCGTATCTTCAATGGTGATGAGGCTGGATTTCAGATTTGCCCAAAAAGTGGGAAAGTATTGGGACCAGCAAAACTAACTGAGGACTTTTACGAGAGGGTTTCTTGTGAAAAAGAGCAAATTACTGTGTTGGCAACGTTTTCAGCGGATGGTAAGGTTGTTCCACCTATGATAATATTTCCATACAAAAAGATCCCAAAAGCAATTTCTGAATCTGTACCTGAAGATTGGGCACTTGGCCGATCTGATAGTGGATGGATAAACTCACAAGTATTTTTCGAATACATGTCAAACATTTTTTTGCAATATTTGAAAAGTAGTAATATAACACGCCCTGTTATCTATTTCATGGATGGGCACCGGTCACATATGACCCAAGAAATAAGTAAATTCTGTGACGATAATGGCATAGTTTTGATTTCATTATTGCCTAATTCGACCCATATACTACAACCAGCAGATGTATCGGTTTTTAAGCCTCTCAAAGCAGGATGGGTCTCAGAAGTTAGAACGTGGAAATTCGAAAACTTTCCCAAAGACGTTACCAGGTATACCTTTGGTTCTATATTGAAACTGGTTTTTGATAAATATGCGACTGAGGCAACGATCAAAAATGGGTTCAGGAAAACTGGTCTTTACCCATTTGACGAAAATAATGTAGATTTCACTAAATGCATCCCTAATCGGAAACATGTAACCCACGAAAATGAACATAGTAAGGACTATTTGAAAGCTGTACTCAGAGAAATAGAAAACAGGATTGATAAAGAAGAATTGGAGATATTTTCAAGAACTTGCAGGAAGAATGAAGAATGGAGTGGACATTTGGAGTCAACTAACCTCTATAAAATTTGGAAACAAATCAAAAGTGAATGTGAAAATATTTCTTCAGAGACATGTGAGAAACAACAAGAATCAAAAGCAAAGGAACACACGGCGAATGATGCAAATAATGGAATTGAAATGATACCGGAAAGTGATTCTAACAAGGAGGCAGAAATTGAAAATGATACAAACAAAGAAAATCAGATGCCACCTGAACCAGAAGCTTCTTGCTCATATACCGTAAATGCTTCCAAAACTCCAGAAGACAATAAAATTGGTTATATTGCAACACCAGAACGTTCCTGGAAAACTCCAGAAGGTATTCAGTATAAGAGATATGAAGATAAAGAGAAAGAAGGTTATAAAATACCAACTCCTTTCAAAAAAATTTTAGTATTTCCTTGTACTCCGGAAAATAAACCCAAACGGAGAAAAACCATTTTCCCAGCTGTTGTTTCCAGTGGAAAATATCGTGAATATTACCAGCACGAACAACAAAAGAAACTCGAAAAAAATATAAAAACAAAGCGAACAAAAATACCCCAGTCGAGAGAAAAATTAAATTCAAAAAATGAGAGCTCTTCAGATTCCGAAGAAAATGTTCAATATGAAGATGAAGACCTTGATTTGAGTGACAATGAAGAGGATTTGATACCTGGGAAATATGTTATAATTTTCTACGAAAATGAATACTTTCCAGGTTAGTGCCTACTTATCAATTAATGAACATTTTCTTTCATCATATCGCTGCTCCGAATTGAATTCTTCAAATTGGCATTTTAACATCTAGTAATTTATCTTTTCTCCTGTTTTAATTTTATGGTTTGATCCGATGTTTTCCTGAATATAAGGATATTATTTGTTCCAGGAGAGATTTTGAAGAGTGACAGTGAAGGAGCGGAAGTGAGTGCTATGGTTACTGCTGGTGCGGGGTCCTGGAAATGGCCCATTAAGGAAGATATTTTGTATTATTTTAGAGAGGATATTATAAAGGAAATAAATGAACCCACTCTCAAAAACAACAGAGGACATTATAATGTGCCTGATATGAACATGTTATAAACAATTTCAATAAAATTTGCTTATATTCACACCGTGTCCACTACTCATCCTAGGTATGTTCATTACCTACGCAAATATGTCCATTAGTGGTGTATTTGACATTTTTTCAATTAATTATATATAAAAAAAATTGAGCTCAGAAAATCAACTATTGACAATATTAACATAATATATAATACATCAGCTTATACATAGGCATTTCTTTTTTTTGAAAATTCCAAAGTTTGTGACTTCCAGCTGAATTCCAAATGAAAAGTTTGTCTCGAGTGTCCATTACTGGCACAGTCACCCTAAATTAAGCGAAATATACAAAAAAAAAACTATAATATAGAGTATTAAGTAAATGAGAGATACAGTTTTTGACGTAAAAGGGAAATATCCAGTGATATATTTCACCTTATTCTATTGCCGTTTAATGATCAAGCAGGTCTGGAGGCCAGGTTCTAGCAAGTCTTCTTGTGGTGGGGCCGTTGTTGACAAGCTTTTCTACTAACTGATTTATATGATGTACAGTTCGTTCTTTGTATGACGCCGTAGCTTGATGGATTTCATCACTGATAAAAGGAATCTTTAGGTCGTCATGTAGTGTTTGATTACTGACATACCATGGTGCATCCGCTATAGACCTTAGCAGGTTTGATTGGAATCTTTGGATGATATTGAGCCACGTTGGTTTTGCGCACTCCCATAGATGGAGTCCATAAGTCCATATAGGTTTGAGCATCGTTTTGTAAAGCAGGATTTTATTATGGAGAGAGTTTTGATCGTCGACCTAGTAGCCAGTACATTTGTCGGAACTTAATGTCAAGCTGTTGTCTTTTCATTTTTATGTGTTTTTCCATGTTAGACTTTGGTCCAGATGGATGCCAAGATATTTTGTCTCTGAAGCGGTACATAGGTACGTTATCCATCCTTACAGGTGGGCATGTGTTGTGGCACGTGGTAAATGTTACTTGGACTGATTTTGTTTTGTTTATTTTAGTTCGCCATTGTGTATACCATTTATTGAGGTGGTTTTGCATATTTTTAGATGCTGTTGTAGGGTCTTCGCTAGTGAAAGAATCGTCGACAAAGGAAGCAATTGTGATATTGTTGTTTCGGGTATATCGGACGTATACAGTAGGAAGAGCAGCGGACCTATAACACTGCCTTGTGGAACTCCAGATTTTATGGGGCATAATGCTGGACTGCTGGCTATCGAATTTGACGGAGAAATGTCTATTGTTTTTAAATTTGGAAATTAAGTGATAATAAATGTAAGTGTAAGTGATAATAGATGTAATGAAAGCGTTGAGTAAGATTTGGTGGGGTGCCCACCCAAAAAGGTTACTAGCTTTATACAAAATTTTAACTAGAGGCCATCTGGATTCTGGAACAATTGTAATTTCTAAAGTGTCAAAAGCAATCTGGAACAAATTAGATCATGTTCAGCATCAAAGTTTAAGAATAATAATAGGAGCGATGAAGTCAACCTCAATAAGAGCAGTTCTTGCAGAAATTGGAGAACAACTATTGACAAGTAAAAGAGAATGGATGGCTGAAAAAAATGTGGGAATGTGGGAATGTGGGAAAACTGTTGCATCTTAAAGAATATTCTAAAGCATTCTATAATTTCTCGTGGTATATAATAGCAATTATCAATAGAACATACACCTCCAATTATATCTGGATTCGATCTTACAATGCAATAATATTAATACAGAATTTATTTACAAAGCATCAACACTTTTATGTTACCAGTTTGGCCATCGTGTGCAAAATAGAAAATAGAGTATCAAAAGTCATTTTTAAAGAATGACATTAACAAAAAAGGGATCCTGGATTAACAAAAGATTTCCTTAGTATGTGGTTATCTACACAAATTCTTCGATTTAAGTGAGCCTTTGTCTCAATAACCGTACTCCTATATGTATAGGTACAGCCAAAACTCTAGCCATACGCGAATCTATAAGATGAGTATACAACGAATTAATAAAGGTAATTGTCACAGCTGTGAGCGCATTGCAGTACTACCCAAAAAAGAAATTCATAAAGACAATCATTATACATCAGATTAGTCACGAGAAATTGAATAATACCTGCTAAAGCAACAAAGGATATAAAATTTATAATAGTCCAGTCGGGTTAGCATTAAAGGTGGATGTTAATTAGAGCAGTAGGCGAGATTGTTGATGGAATCCCTCAAAAATATCATGGTTAATGATAATCAATTGTCGCCACCGGGTTTTAAGGCTGTGCTAATTGCACAATATAACAGTTTATAACCAAAAATAAGACATCTTTTCGAATTTTACTCGAAAAATATTAAGTTTATGGTGCATATGTATGGAAACAAAACAAAGTTATAAAGCGTAAAATTTGCTATAAAATTCCGGGGCTCAAAATGTAAAAATTCCCATCCCTGCAGCCACACCGGATGAATAAGTAAAAAAAATTGAAAAAACAGCTGTTTTTCAGACGCAAAATAATAATGCAATTTATGAAGCAATGTAAATCATTATTTGTCTCATAATACGTTATTTATTCACGAACTGAATGCAACAAACCCGGTTTGGATATCTTCTTTAGTTTCCGAGTAATCTAATTGTTAATAAACATTAGGTTAAAGAAATAGACATTGTTAGAATAAAGACATATGCCACAAAAAATTGTTTAAACTTACAATAATGTTTTCACACATACTAGAAGGTTACAGCTATCATGTGCAATAATTTAATCAACAATTTTTTCGGTTTAACTGACTCAGTAGTTAGTTTAAAAAAGTGGTTAAACTGACTCAGTAGTTAGTTTAAAAAAGTGGTTAAAATTTTACCTTAGTAACAATTAAGAAGATATCTGTGCGGTTTTTTATTTCAATTGAAAACTGAAAAACCCCATTTAAAACACAACTTTTGGCGTTTTGAACGTTGAATTCGGACCATTTAATCCCGAGTTATTGAATCCCAAACTTGATCAACGATTCTCGGCATACGATCAACAAGCTAACGAAAAAGAAAATACCGATTCCAGATGTACTGGAGATACACCTTCCATTAACAAAAACTTGGGTGGACGTCTCAAGAGAGACGCGATCTCATTGAAACGAAGAAGAACAATTATAAGTTTTCTCATTACCTAACGATAAAAATTGTCAATTTCAATTGTAAAATTCAAGTTTAATGACGTACCTATCTTTCACAAAAATATTTTAGATTACATTACAAACACTCTGTGTATGCACTGTGTCCGTAAAGTATGGAGCAAATTCATTTTCAGCTAAACAGACCATTTTAAGAAATAATCCTGAAACATATCGATTTTTGATTTTAATTTACCGTATATTAAAATAATAATCTACACACCTACACAGTGTGAAATACTTTCGTGTAATGACGTCACCGTCATTTTTTTAATGGAATCGGATTACTCTAGCTGAGTTGATTCCAAAAATGTATCACATGTTGATTTCAATTGGTACAGGGTGGACAAAAATACAATAGTTTTGTGTGTGCTCATAAATAAGTAACGCGTAACATTCTTTATTAGTTAAATTAACAATATTATCAAAAATACCTATTGTCTAGCGGACAGTACTAGTTTTTGTTAAATGTCATTATTTGTTTAGTAATTTATGTTCAGTGACAGTTTAGTACCTACTACAATATTTTTGGAATATTCGAGAATGTTTTAATTATTGCTTAGATTTAATTTGAAGTAGAACAAAAAATTGAAATACTTATGATGATTGGGTATGGAGACAGATAGCGAACTCAGATGGAAGTGTGTTACGGTTTGAAGAAACTTATAAACTTTCATAGATTACTTTCCATTATTTTAGTTCGAATTAAGAAAATAAACACTCACCGCTGCTATAAATCAAGTCACGAAAACTGTCTTCAATTATTTATTAACCTCTTACAATATTTACATTGTCAATTATAATAGATGAGGTTGACCTTGAGAAAGGATCTTCTTCTGTACCAAAATCTTCAAATTAACATAATTGTGCCTACCTTGGTTATGGTTTAGTTGATCAATTGTTTCCGTTGGTTGTTCCTTGTTTTTTTTTGCTTTGGTTGTAAAAAGGCTGGTCTTCTTTGGGCCATGTGGTCTCAGTGATTTTCGATTTTAAAAACCAAAACTGGAAAAGTAGATAAAGTATTTTGTAAAATATCAAAGGCTGATTCAAACCTTAGTGGATTTATATACTTTACTACCTACCTGAAAGGTCAAATTTCAACTACGGCCTTCTTTTGTTTTCCCTCACTGCTACCCAGCAAACTCTCTGGGCCGCTCATCCTTCAACCTCCTAGAGACGGTAGCTGATGCGTGACCAGCTACTAGATATGCTCAAGGCATATAACTATATACATGGGCATAAACTGCAAGAGACTCATTTTGCTCATACTTGAATAGTATTGCGGAGAAGAAGAACACCTACACCTTGAAGCTGTATTCCTTAGAAACAAGTAAGATCTAATCTTTACTTTCCTGAAGTAATAAATAGTCCAGTCTGACTTGGTGCACTTCCTAGACTGTGCCCTTGATGTTTTAACTCTAGCTCAAGTTACCTTACTTATGTGGGATTGTATAACCCATTGTCTTTTATCCATAAATTTAAGTATAAAGATATATCACTTTTGGTTAAGTTGCATGTCTTAGCTTACATATTATAATAGAAGTGCTAGTTTCAATTAATTTCAACCAGACTTTCCCGTCTGCATAATTTAAAAACTGTAAACCAAATAGTACTACTTGTGACTTATATTGTATGGCTTATCACCATTCTTGTTCAATCTATTTTCTTCAACTGTATACAATACCTAATACATAATTGGCATTGAACTAGAGATTTTTGATAAACCTACACCACTCTCCGCATTGTATTAAAATGAGCAGCTAGCCAGCCAGAATTTGATATCTAATATAATATTACTGAAGAGAAAACTCCATTCCCTACCTGTTCCAATTGGGGCAAAAAGGGAGGAATAAATATAACAAGTGTTGTTTAATGGCAAATATCCAAAAATACCTATAACGCGTTCAACAGTCAGTAAGATTGAAAAGAAATTTCGAGAAACTGGTATGTTTGAAAATGCACGCAAATCAGGTCTGTTCTCTGCAAATGCTGATAGAACCTACAGCATTAGATTTTTTACTTAGTTCTGAAGAAGATGCGCACACTTCTGTGCGTAAAGTTAGTTGCGATATCGGTGTTAGCAAAACAACGGTACAAAAACTATTAAAGCTTGAAAAATGGCATTCTTATAAAATCACACTTGTGCAGGAATTAAACGAAGATGATACCGATAGAACAATCCAATTTTGGCTAGGTTAACCGTCAGAATTGTAGATACTGGGCAAAAGAAAACCCCCACTGGATACGTGAGTAGCAGACGTAATCCTGGAGGTTTTGATGAAAGTTTATGTTTTCAATAGGATGGTGCACCTCCACATTATGCTGTAGTGTAGATGAAGGTATCTAGATGACATTTTTCCGAACTGGTGGATTGGTAGACGTGGACCTATTGAATGGCCAGCGACTCCAGCGAGGTCACCAAATTTCAAGCCTTTGGATTATTTTATGTGGGGCCATCTTAAGAATGTTGTGTATCAAACGAAACCAGCAAATATTCAAGAATTAAAAGAGAGAATTCGGACTTCAATGAACAATATTTCTCAAGACGCAATAAACAAGGTTCAACAAGAATTCGGGTTACTGTCAAATACAGCAAGGGTTGCAGTTAAAACATTTACAAAGTCATGTATTTCATCATATTCTATGTCCGCTAGATAATAAGTATTTTTGATAATATTGTTAATTTAACTTATAGAGAATTTTACGCGAGTTATAGTCATTGACCCTTATAACTGCCTGTTATAATAATTGAACCCAACACCCGGATATGAGTAACAGGAGAAATGCTTATTCTGCTTATTTTGCTATTCACAATATTTGCTTATATGTTTTTTATTTAAATTAATTCAGTCTGATTTTTATATTCATTGTCGTAACATTAAACTTATATTCTAATTTACCAGTTTTTTAATTAGTGTTGTATTTAGAATAAAAGTTGTTTTTAAAAATAAAGTTTTTTGAGAAAGAAACTTAAGTCGCGTTACTTTATGAGCACACACAAAATTATTGTATTTTTGTCCACCCTGAACCAATTGGAATCAACATGTGATACATTTTTGGAATCAGCTCAGCTAGAGTAATCCGAAAATTGCGACAAAGTGGGGGTGTTCTATTTAAAAAAAATTACGGTGACGTCATTACTCGAAAGTAATTCACCCTGTATATAAGAATATTATTTTAAAATATGGTAAATTTAAATCAAAAATAGACGTGTTTCAGTATTATTTCTTAAAATGGCCCGCTTAGCTAAAAATGAATTTGTTCCATACTTTACGGACATGGTGGATGTGTATTGATTATTATATATTTTGAAATATCCATACGAATAAACGTCGGTTTCTATCCTTTTTATAAATTTTACCTTGAAATAGAAATCCTTAAACATTTTAAAACGCAAATGATTGCAAAACATAGACGAAATCAAGAAGAATCTTTTTTAATTATATATACACACAGTTATTATTATATACGTACCAAGTCGTATCAGTATATTCCAGTTGTTTATTTTTAAGATAAAGTTTATTTTCTTTTAAACATTATTAAGTTGAAAAGACAGTTCAGTAGAGTTGATTCAATTATATATTTCAGTGTAATAGTCGTGATAACTGATTTGGAATAATATTGTCTTGAAAAAAATGGCATTTTTTAAACTAATTATGCGAAAATATCCTCAACATGAAAGTGAGTACCTGATTTTAAAAGTATTATTAAATAGGGATGAAAATATATTTTTTCAATTGTTCGTGTTTTTATATTTTAGAACTGTGTGAAGAATTATCAAAAAATAAAACGACTGAAGAGCAAGTGCTAGTAGATAAGGATTTTAGTGAGACTGTAATATTTAAACTAAAATATTTAGGTAGGTTATTATTTAAATTAATTAATCTTCTTACGCAAAAAATTGCACCCAACTTAGTTTCAGATTAATTTAGCCAAAACTAGAAGAATACATTTGCGTCTAGCACTAACCCTATAAGATATAAGATTTACTTTTCTAAAGGAATTAAAAGCTATAATGATCTAGTTGATAAGTAGGTAACTATTCTCTCAAGCAAGTGAACGTACGTTCGATTCCCAGCATGTTCGAGTTTATTTCCATTCATATACCTAATTAAGTGACAGGAAGCAGAAACTAGACGCAACTAATACATAACTCTGGCAAGTCGAGTAAAAAGGGGATAAGTACACTGGGCGAGTTTACACGCACAAACCGACTTAGGAGCGAATGAGATTGCAAGCAATCTCAGTGTACTCACCGCACTCGCTCATGAGCTGCTTTTAAAAAAGCTCTGGAGCAAGCTGATGATGCCGGCGCCTTTACACGGCACTCGTCTGCTTTTGAGCGAACTAGTTTGCAAACTAGCCAAGTGTACTGTACTCACAACTGCTTGTGGCCTGCACAAGCGACAAGGAGCATTTGTGTAAAAGTTGTCGGAAGTGGTTCTTGCACGAGTTGTAGATGTGCCTCTTGGCTTCTGAGCGCATGGAAAGTGTCCAGTGAAATCGGAACAATCGCACCCGCCGACTAGCTGGCTTGTTTAATTCAAAGATGTTTAGTTACCGGCGTGTAGCTAATCTCGCCCAGTGTTTGAGCCTCATCTATGGATGTATTATAGTCAAAAACTAGCTACCCGCCACGGCTTGGCACGGGATCTTTACAGGCAATATAAAATAGCCCATGCTCTTCCGAGGAGTTGGGTAGATTGTAACAAACAAAGTATCAATCACATACAATTGCCCGTCTACTCCCGCAACACTGCTTTAAATGTTGAAGCGTAGCGCTTGAATTTTATTCTCGCCTCCGTAAAATTTTTGCGATTACTCCTAAGATATTCATTTAAATTATATGGTGTTCAACTTTAACACTACCGCATTACAATTGACAATTATAAAAAAATGGATATAGAGTATGTTATTCTTAGCTTGTTTTTGTGACTTTGATTGTTCTTTAATGTTTAGTATTTTTGTATATTTTTTCAGTCTACAGCAGTACACTAAGTCACAGCTTTGTATTTTTATAAAGTACTAATCAAAAAGTGCACACACTTACATTGTGGGTACCTACTCATCATTTTTTCTGCGATATTCTTTATTTTGAAAATAATTACAAACTTGAGAGATAGTGCCCGATCACACAAAAATATGGTTGATTAATTAAAAAAAATCAAGATATTCAACATGACCTTTTCATCATGTTTTTTAACAGCCTGTATAAATACAAAAAGAAGTTTTCGGCATGTCACCAATTACCTTGATCATCCTACTAATTAATCCGACAATATAATTTTTATTTAGTATTGGGGTCTGCACCTGTCAATTTTATATTAAATAATTAATATCTCGATAAATATACATTATAGATGTAGCGTATATTCTACACAAAGTGACATTAAAGTTTAATGTAGAATCCGAAAAGTTGATAATATGCAGGATGTTACATTTAAAATAACAAAGATAAATTCGCCATAATTTGTTCTCCATCCATGTTAATTTTTATACAAATCATAAGAGTAGTCTCCAATATATAGATATAGTGTAAGCTTGGTGATCGGTGGTTATTTATAATAAAAATAAAGTTGAAGATCAACTATTTGAATATTTTACAGGATGTACGAAAATAGAGAACAATTTAAGTGAAAATGTCCGCTCCAAGGCAGTAGAAAATATTTTTAAAAGTGCCAAAGAAGGAAAAAACAAGGATTTTCCAACAGTGACGGTTAAGATATGTTCCCAAGGAATTACAGTTACAAATTCACAGGGTCATGATATGTTAAAAGTATCAATATACAGGTAAATATACACAAATCACTTTCTGCCCCTTTTGTAGTGTATCTCCGCAACTAGAACAGATTGATATGAGATATGAGAGCTTCAGCTTTCAATGAAGAAGAATTTTTCAAAAAAGGTGACCCCGTCGAAACTACTCACCAAATAATCAATAAATTTGTTTGACTCTCATAGGGGGCGCTAGTTATATTGTTCGTACTGAGTTTACTTGGACCTCAGAAAAGTTATCATTTTTTCTTAAATCTGAATCTTGAATACGAATACCGTGATTATTATATAAGTAATCCCAACTTCAATTTCAATCTTCTACGTATCCTATCAGTGAGGCCACTTTTTTTGAAACATCCTGTATTTGAATTTTATGGAAAAAGGATAAATACAAATGATATATTTCCAATAAAGCACGTGTTTGAGCTGTACGCTTTTTGAAAAATTATTTGTTGAGTGTCTTGATACTTATGTGATATTTTTGTGATTTTTTCAGGATCTCAAATTGTTCAAATACAGACGCACAACGACAAGTCTTTTCATTTATATCTTCAGATTTGGACAATATTTTGACGTGTCACGCTTTTCTATGCCCAAAACGGAAAATAGCTCGAAACGTAACCCTGGCTGTAGGTAATGCTTTTAATACAGCGTATCAAACTTGGAGTGAGTTTTCGACTTCTGAGGAAGACACTAAAAAGGAGACTACTCAATATCAACCAGAAGAATTTACGCAGAACCAGAATCATGAAAATTATCCGTTGGAAAGTGTTGATAGGCTTATTGACTTAGATAGCGAAGTTTTTAAGGATAAAATTTTGGTTAATACGAGTGGTATTAACATAAAAAATAACTGGGTGAGTTAATATTTCATATATAAGGTGTCTCAAAAGATTTTGAGACTTTGCGAACATTTTTGAAGTATAGATTAAGAAATATGCGGTGTTACTGAACGATTAATTTTTATACAGGGTGTCCCAAGTAGCACGCATTATAAAGATACTTTGAAACTTTGAGATAAAACTGTGAATAAAACCAATTGATTTTGAAGTCTTAAGGTTGTCATAAAACCGCTTGAAAACTCAATCCGATTTAATTCAAAAAAGGTTGAACTCACTTTAAAAAATTGGTGAAATGCAATACTGACATTAATGATAACGTAAAGAACTAATTAAAAATCCTTTTAGTACCATTTTCGACTTATCCTTTTAGATCTATTTTCACTTCTAGGCCGACGAAGTTGCGGGCAAAAGCTAGTATTGTAGGTATAAAATGCTTTATTTAAAAAAAAAAACAACATTGTTTGCATTTAAAAAAAACCTAAAAAAGACTTTACTAAATAAAGATTTATACATAGAGAAATATCGATTAAACTTTTTATAAAACGAAATCGTTCAGTAATAACCGGCATCTCTAGCCGGTGTAAAGCTGGTAACCCAAAGCTGGTATGGTTCATTCAATAGCCTTCTTGGTGTGCGTCATTGATTGTTAATGTCCTAACACATTACGTAGGAATAGTCCAGTCTACAAGTTGAAATTCGTGAAAAATAGAAATAAAGCTCCTAAAAATATGAGCAATAGCTCATTGGATTCAGAATGACCTCTAGAAAAATGTGTTCCGAGGATTTTACTGCACGTAAAAAATTGCAATTGTTGTTAACAAAATAAGATGAAAAAAAAGGTATTTAGGTTTTTGTTAATAACTCGTGAACTATTAATATTTACGATATTTGGAAATAAGGTCCTTAAAGAGGAGGAAATTTCCGAAAAAAAAGTTCCAGCTCCCGGAACTCTACCTCTATTATTAATAGTTTTAATTTAACGTTGAAAATAGGGCTCCGCGCTAATCACGGCGTACAACAGAAAATTATTTTTTTTAGGAACAAATATGAATCTAAAAATTTAAATAAATTATGGTATCATCCAGATACTTGAAAGAATTTAAGCCCGTTGGAAAAAAAATATTAAATCAATTTTCCAAAAAGTTATGCAATTGTTGATTAACGAATTTTTTTCCTATATCCGTTTTCATAAATGACGACTTAAAAGTTTAAATAATAAATCTAAAAATATTTGGCTTAGTGGAGCTCTTCTTATATATATACTTAACAAGATACCGCGATAAAAAATTATTAAAGTTAATTATTTTGTTTTTAATAATTTTTTAGAGTTAACTGAAAATGGAAAGTACAAGAAATATTATTGAAAACATTTTTTCAAACAAATGTTATATTATTGCTGTTTTCGTATCCAACAATGGCATTAAGTATCATTGGAAAACATTTTTTTACATAATTTGTTAAGAAATTATTTATAAACAAATAGACAAGTTTAATATTTAAAGAAATTTTTTCATTTACCTATGAAAAAATGCCAATTATGATTTTTAAAGAGAAAATCATTCCTTAACTAATTATTTAAACAATCGAAATATAAAAAAACGGTTATAAACAATAAAAAAATTTATTTAAGATAAAAAATATTTTTTAATAGTATATTACGTAACGTGTGTGGTAAGGAGCATTTTACGCACGAATGGAAAAGTTACGCACGATGCCGCATAGCGGCGAGTGCGTAATTCCGTGAGTGCGTAAAATGCTCTACAACACGAGTTACGTACTATACTTTACCTACGACCTACTTGTACTTGTATTTTATATAAGAAGCATAAGAAGCAGTTACATAATTAGAGGTGCTTGGTAAACTCCATCTCTATTACTCTATTACCAATGAAAGAAGCACAGTAAAGAACTAACGTTTAATCATTATAATTATATTGTTGATAATCGGATGTCCATTTTTCAATTATAATCAATACATATACTCAGCCCTTTGAGCTTTTCATAGTTAAACATGGCCGTATTGAATGTTTTCAAATAGTAAATTTTGAATAAAATGGTGACGTCTATTGACAGTTGCTAAGATGTTGCTAGGGAAGCCGTGCGATTTACTTTACAGCTGTGCGTTTTTTTTACAGTGCGTAATAGCTGTCATTACATTGATACCGACTGTGTGTTATTGACTGATTACAGGGGGGGTCGTAGGTAAAAATCATTATTATTCCAAGACAACATAATGGTAAAAAAAAATTTCTTCAAATATTAAACTATTTGTTTATAAACAATTTCTTAACAAATGATGTAAAAAATTTTTTTCCAATAATACTTAATGCCATTGTTGGATACGAAAACAGCAATAATATAACATTTGTTTGAAAAAAATTTTTCAATAACATTTCTTGGACTTTCCATTTTTAGTTAACTTTAAAAAATTATTAAAAACAAAATAATTAGCTTTAATAATTTAACAATTGCATAACTTTTTGAAAAATTGATTTAAAATTTTTTTTCCAACGGGCATAAATTCTTTCAAGTATCTCGATGATACCATAATATATTTAAATTTTTAAATTCATATTTGTTACTATAAAAAAATAATTTTCTGTTGTACGCCGAGTTTAGCGGCATAGCACCCATGCCGTAATCGCTGGGCGGAGCCCCATTTTCAGCGTTAAATTAAAACTATTAATAATAGAGGTAGAGCTCCGGAAGCTGGAATTTTATTTTCGGAAATTTCCCCCTCTTAAATATTAATAGCTTACGAGTTATTAACAAAAACCTAAATACTCTTTTTTTCATCTTATTTTGTTAATAACAATTGCAATTGCAGTAAAATCCTCTAAACACATTTTTCTAGAGGTAATTCTGAATCCAATGAGCTATTGCTCATATTTTTAGGAGCTTTATCTTTATTTTTCACGGTTTTCAACTTGTAGAAAGAATCTCCAATATTTTGGAAATATGTCGTTTTGGAGGTGAAGAAAATAACGGAGCAGCTTAAACTTCATAAACAAGATACCTAATAATGAATGAAATACTCAACTGGGAGGAAAATTACCTAGCTAATCTTCAAGGGATAGTTCTTGTTACTTATTTTGTACATATGTCATTTTGACAATGAAGAAAATGGGCAACTTAAAATTCACAATAATGCATGAAATAGTCAACTGGAGGGAAACTTACTTAGCTAATCTCTAAGGGGTAATTTTTATTTATTTTAGAAATATGTCTCATTTCCAAAATAAATAACAAATAGGTACTACCCCTTGTAGATTAACTTAATGATTTTGATCTCGACTGGAATTTTTATTTCCCCACTAGGATATTTATAAATTTCGAACTACGTTATAATTTTTTTCTCATGAAAATTAAATGTATCGAAAATAAATGACTGAAACTGAAACTTCCCCTTTGACAATTTTTCTTCCGGGTGAATTTGTCGTGAATCCTAAATATACTTGTGTTGTTGGTTTTAGCCTACTTCAATATTTTCTACGTAGTCAAAATTATATTAACTACAACATTGATTGTTTGGCTTTGTTCGGTAAAAGCTACCACTTTTGGGTTACCAACTTCACACCTTACATCTCTATGCTTCTGAGTTGGGAGATTTGGCAGTTGAAATGTTAAGATCCCGCTGGACTCTGTTTTCCGGTACCACAATATTTAATTCACACTGAATTTTTAATTATATCCATTTTCAGGTGCTATTCGAAGAAGTAGCTTCTTATTCCAGCTTTTGTAATGATAAATTCCAGTAAAAAATATTAAACAATGTTTTTAATACAAATATATACGTTTAACTCTATAATGTGATTTTTTATGACCAATAAAATGCTATTGCTATTTGCCATAAGTTTAATTTTAAGTATAGTATATTAATAGTTTATAATAATATATATATATATATATATAATCAGCTCTGCAGGCCTAGAAGGCCCATGGCTTTGTTGACTTCCTTTCTCCATTCTTTCCTGTTCTCTGCTTTTCTTTTCCAGTTGGTTATTTTTAGTGTTCTAAGGTCTTTTAACACCTCTTCCATCCATCTTGCTTTGGGTCGTCCTCTTTTCCTCTTTCCTCCTATCCCGCTTTCTACTATTTTTTGGGGTACCCTTTCATTTTTCATTCTCTGTATGTGGCCAATCCATCTCAATCTATTTCCCTTTGCAGTACCTATAATGTCTGGTTGACCAAATAGTTCTCTCAGTTCTTTATTGCTTCTTCTCTGCCATATGTCGTCTATTTTCTTCCCTCTAAAAATTTTGCGTAGACATTTCCTTTCCCAAATCGATAGCATATTTTGTTCATTTTTACTCAGTGTCCATGTTTCGCTTCCGAATAGCACTATAGGTCTTAGTACCGTTTTATATATTTTTATTTTTGCACTTCTAGCAAGCACTTTACTGTTTAGTATATTTTTCAGCTTATATAAACATTTGTTTCCTTTGTTTATTCTGTTCTGGATCTCTTTTCTTTGATCAGGCTTAGTTTATAATAATACCGAGTAGAATATTGTATTTTGTCCACGACTTAATCTTGTATTTGAAAAGATGATTTGTTTCAGGCAAAATATCTATTACATGAGAAAAATATGGGAGATATTATTTTAATACCACATTGCATATTACAGGGTAAATCACAATTAGTCGTGGACTAAGCTCAAATTATATGTAAGAGAAATATTATCATTATATTTAATAAAATGTTTTATATTAAGTTCGAATAATGTGAAAAATTAAATTGTATGTAGGTAAAATAAAATATATGATTACTTCAGTTACTTTTATTGTCTCTCTTTTTGTGTACTTGATAGCGTGTTACAATCTCTATACGTGCCAAGCCCAGAAGAATTTTGATTAACGTGCTATTATAAAGAGAACGGATTTGTTTGTTTGTTCAAGAGAATTGAATAAAGATAAAAAATTTAATAATAAAAGGAGGAAAATGAAGATGAAAAAATAATGCAATAAAGTTTCCACGATATTGACAAAAATAGAAACAAACATTGTCCTACAAAACGATGCTGGGGAGAAAAGAAGAATGGGATAAAATAAAGGGAAGGGGCCAAGATTCATACTTATAATATTCCGGAACTTCAACGAAAAAATATAAATAATAAAACACAATAAAAATTTAAAAGGATCAGATATATGGATTGGCAAGGATTTTAAATAGGAGATTCAAGAAGAGGATCAATCAATCAATAACTTAATAATGAAGTATATGGAACGGGAAGGGATGACCAAATTGACAATGAAAAAATGGTAGAAAAGAATAGAACCGCAAAGATCTCCAAAAGAAAGAGAAAACAATCATGGCATACAAAAAATAAAGAAACAAGATAAACAAGGAAGCACCGGAAACCACAAGAGCTAAGGAAATAGAAAAATGATCCTGGATTCAAGAAAAAAATTACTAAAATAATTACCAACAAAAATTCTTAAGCTCAGCAACGAAGAAAAACAGAGGGAACACCTGACTGAGAAATAGCTACATGAAATAATAAAAGTATCAGTAAAAGTATCAGTAAACACAACCTACCGTCCTGACAACCGATGCTGTAAATAAACAAAAAAGATCGATCGCGCAAAAAATAGTATATTTAGGCTATGGTCCGAAAGTGACTGGTTTGCGGTATACCGTCCCGAAAGTAACCAAAAAATAGTGATTGCTGAAAATCTCGTTATTTTTGGAATACGGTTTCCTGAAATATGGTTAATGAACTGTCAAACTAAGTAACCAGCCTTAGGAGCCCAGTTACTTCTGGTTTCGACTGTCATCGCTATCACGCGACATGCATTATTATTGTTCATGTTATTGTTTATTATTTTTGTAAGCTAATTCTTCCAGATTATTCCACCATCGAAGAGAATAATAAAACATATAAACGAATCATAATAATACGAATAAAATTAAAACACGAAGGCATCCTGATTGTCCATGTTTAAAAACAACTCAAATATTCAAAAAAAAATTTTTGAACAGCTGTTTCTAAGACGAAACTCGTGTTATTGTTGCACGTTGTTGTTGATAAAGTTATGTATTTCCTCATTTTTTGCGTTGATTATTATTATTAGTATTATTTAGTTAGTAATTATTAGTGAGTTATTTAGTCCAAGATGCCTGGAATACGTTGCGCTATAGCAGGGTGTAACAATAGTTTTGTAGATTGTAAAAAAACTGGAAGTCTTAAGTTTTTTCCGGTTTCCATCACATAAAGATTTTGTTTCATCTACAATACGAGAAGAATGGATAAAAAGTTGTCACAAATCAAAAACGTTCAACGCTGAAAATCGTAGAGTGTGCTTCGTTCATTTCACTGAGACCGACTTTGAACGAGATTTAGAGAATGAACTCTTAGGTAAGCGTAAAGAAGTTTCTTAATTATTTTATATTCTTTCTGTAATGTCCTAACTGTGTCCTAATAGCATATTCTGCAACAATCATGTAATAATAACCATTACATGACAGTTGCAGACGCTATTTTCTTTACGACCAAGAAACAGTATAATTTCAGGCGGTGTAGACAAAAAATAACTATTGGTCAGCTTGGAGATTATAACAATCAATATGTTTCTATTGGTCAATTTTTTTTGTATCGTTATGAAAAATAGTTCAGGAATGACGAAACTAAAAATCTATTCTAGTACGGGAGTACAGAAATATGTTATGCATTTGAGAAGTTTATATTTTTGTTTTCGTAAACACTGAAAACTATCAGAATCTATTGAAAAATTGTAACACATAGCAGTTCTTTCTTGAATGTTTGAGAAAAAAAATTATTTTTTTTTTATTTTCAGGAAAACTATTGGGAAAAATTTAAAAAAAGACCGCAGTCCCTACATTGTGCTTACCAATAAATGTTCAGAGTACTTCAAATGCGACTCCAATGCCTCCCTTGGTAGAATCCAGTAACATACCTTTTGAAGAACATTCTGAAGCACCTGATTATAAAATGCAGTATGAAGAACTTTCTGTCAAATATGAAACTGTAAATCAAAGGTTTTTGGAGCATAAGAAAAAGTCTTTATTAAGAATTAAAAAAATGAATGATACCATGAAGTATTGGAAGAATACATATTTTTCTAACAAGTCTGTGAACAGAAAAGATATTGCAACAATGAATTTTAGAAACCTTCAGACCGAAGAAACTAAAAAAATACATTAAAAAGAAAATCTGCCGAAAAGTCAGATTTTCAAAGGGCAAAGATGAGGATCTCATAAAAATATAAAAAATATAAAAATATATTGCCAATTAAATATTTCTTTTGTATGAATAGTTTTTGTTTTATTTGTGCGTGTTCTTCAACTAAATAAAACATAAAATATCTATATAGTGTTTATATTATTTCATGTAAAAATACCAGTTTTGTCCTGTAATAATTGCAGATTAATAAACATGAGTATAAAATTGAATCAGCCATTTCAAAAACCTCATAAATCACACAATTAGAGTTTTTTTAGGAATCAATAAAAGCTATTTCATGCACCAACAAAGGACTTTTTTACTCTAAATTTAGTACATATTTGAGTTGCAAAAAATTAAAATACTGAATAACCTAAACAG
This sequence comes from Galerucella pusilla, assembly GCA_910591695.1. Taxonomy (NCBI): domain Eukaryota; kingdom Metazoa; phylum Arthropoda; class Insecta; order Coleoptera; family Chrysomelidae; genus Galerucella; species Galerucella pusilla. The sequence continues at coordinate 29,513 of CAJUYI010001340.1, forward strand.
TTTATCAATAGTAATAATGAAAGAAACCTAAAAAACTGATCATGACATATGTTGTTTTAGCAAGAAATAGGGTAAGTGGAACATAATTTAACATAGTAATCATTTTTTTATTCCTTATTGAAAATTACACTTAAAAATTAACTTATAGTACTGGGTAGATAACTCGATAGAGTTAAGCCCATAGAAACAAAAAAGAAGAAGTGTGTCTCGGTGTCGTTTTGGGGAAGGTATTCAATGTTATATATTATCCATTTCGTACTTTTACCGGTTTTGTGTCCCGAATACAACTAGATTTTTCAGTTTTATCTGTTAACCGAAGCGGTTAACCGTGGTTACGGTTATTTACTTTCGGACCATAGCCTAAGTATTAAGAGCGGTAAGGGTTATTTACCGGTCGACAGCAATGTTTGGAGGCTGAGCTCCAATTTTGCTGAAGACTGGTATTATACCCTTAACGTTCGAGATGCTTATACCATTTTTTACGCGATCGTATTGAAATAAATTTCGAATAAAACAATTTAAATTTCTTCGAAATGAACGAAATGTTAATTTGACATTTATTCTTCTGTATCAGTTTAAAATATGACTTGCATTTTGGTGAAATTGTTTTTATGGTATTTATTACTTTTTATATTGTTCCGTTCTGTTCTGTTCATAAGAAAATATAAATCTTCTTATTTTTTTTGTTCCTTTTGTGTAATGAATGAAGTAATTATATGATTTATGTCCACTCAAATGTGATGATCGATCTTTTTTGTTTATTTAAAGCATCGGTTGTCAGGACGGTAGGTTGTGTTTACTGGTTTTTAAGCATAGCACGTCGGTAAGTGATTTACTTACCGTTCAGACGTCGGTATAATATATTAAGTATCAAGAACGGTAAGGGTTGTTTACCGGTCGACAGCAATTTTGCTTGATACCGTCATTACTCTTAACGTTCGAAATGCTTATACCATTTTTTGCGCGATCGTTTTGAAATATTCGAATTTCGAATGAAATAATTTAAATTTCTTCGAAATTTCACCAAAATGCAAATTATATTTCAAACTGATCGAGAAGTATAAATGTCACTTTTGACATTTCGTTCATTTCGAAGCAATTTAAATTATTTTATTTGAAATATAAATATATTTCAATGATTTCAATATGATCGAGCAAAATGGTATAAGCATCTCGAACGTTAAGGGTAATACCCTTACAACCCTTACCGTTCTTAATACTTAATATACTACAATTACGTGATAGTGGATAGAGCACTCAGTAAAGCAATAACTGACACTAGGCGTGGACATGAAATTCGTAGCGATCATTTTTATTTGTGTCAACTGTCAAAGCGAAAGAAAATATTGACAACATTCAAAAGACAATTAGTTAGGCATCCTCAAAGGCTTAGACCAAGAAAAATTATATTCACAGATTAAGCTCCCCAATTTTTCAATTAACTCAATAATAAAATATCGATGCGACTGAATTGACAGGATCGAGGATGGGTATCTGTTTTGCAGCACGCGTGCCGAAGAGGCACTTTGCTAGCAGATTGATTGAGGATGCACCTTTAGTTTAAGCGTCAAAGAGAATGACACTTTTGTCAATTGAACAAATTGGTATTAGAACATCATGCTTTTTAAATTTATAGTGTTATAGATTGAATCCATTTGTCAATCGAATCAAAATTATTTGTGTATTATTTCTAATATCTTGACTACAATAAAAAATAGTAATATTTATCTACTCCATAGAATTATTGGAAAAAAAATGTCGCAGCCGTGCTATTGCGCCAACAGTGAATATCAGAATCCACAAACTGAACAGTACCAAGAACAACCCTCTGGTTATTCTCAACCGAATTTTTCATTAGTTCCTTGTCCCGACGAACAAAAAAAAGTAAGACAATCAAGAGTGAAATTAGATGAATCTCAAGAGCAATCTGCTCAACCTTGCCCATCCTTACCGGAATCAGGTAAACCTAAATTTATATTTCAATGAAATCTGGGTTTTAAGAAACATTTAATCAGTTTTAGAGCAATTAAAACTTTTAACAAGTTCCATCTCTGGAATTTTGAACAAATATTTTGAAAATTATTTCATTAAATCTGGATTACATCATCCTCGTTATAGTCTCTAGTATTTCCTGTTCTGTAATAGGACTATCTCATTCAATAGGCAGTTTGTATCACAGATACCATCATAGTTCTTCTTTAGTTAACTTATCGAGATGCGCATGCGTACACATTCACTCTGACGCTTTAGATGTTTAGTTTAGTTTTATCTTTTTTTATTATTGTGAGTCAATTAGTGAAAAGAGTGATTTGTCTAATTCATAGTTGCTCTTCATATATTGAATATACGCTTCCATATATGCAATATGCATTCACCTACCTATTATATTACCTGTTTTATCTATAGACCATTCCAGAACACCTGATTTTGACAAGTCGGTCATATTGGGCTGGGTCCACCGATCAGCTGGAGTTGAAGTTTGTGTTTTGACATGTGGTGTAAGTCAGTTGTCAGGCAGACTTTGCATGACATGGCATTTTAGATGGTTTCCAAAACTTTTTACTAGCTAAAGTCTAACTGTGATCCGCTGTTTGCCAGTAAACAATGAAAACTGAGTAGAATATGACATGAGGGCTCACAGCAATATGGCCGATGAGTCAGTGACGTCATTCTGGAATAGTCTATTATATCGATGGTTTTATCTCAAGTATATTTTTAGCCTGAAACTATATATGAATGTATTCAGTCATTACGTAGTTTAAGTATAGGTATACAAAATGAATTACAGAAGCGATAAACACGTTTTCTGTATATATTATGACGGAATGAGGATAATCAAAGGAAAAAGTCGGCAAGGCAGACGAACACGTGTTCGTCGCTTCTGGAATTAATTTTGGACAAACTTTTCCACTGAACTTGTTTATAAATTGAAAGAAAATTCTTATATAAAGTACTATTTTGGTTAATCTATTACAATTTTGTGTTACAGAAAATACTCAAATTTTAGACGTGAGTCCATGTCTGAACATCCAAAAATATCAAAAAGTTACATCTCAAACGGTGGATGTTATACCCTTAGACCAAACATCTCAAGAACAAGGTATTCTAAATCAGTTACACCTTATAACTTACCACTTCGGGCTACAGGTAGAATGGCTTAGATATACGAGGGTTGTCTTTTATATTTTATATTGTTCCACTCACATGCTAGTAAATTCAAAATAAAGTGTTTGAAGGCGTTGACTGCATATTCTGGGGGCTGGAACCTTTGACCACGCAGTTAATTCTTGGAATCGTGGAAAAGTCGTTAGGACTTTGGTTTGGACTGGATAGAGGATGGTCCAGTAGTTCGATATTTCCTTACTTTAAAACTCAATTGTTTTTCGAGCTGTGTAGGATCTTGTCTTGGTGGAGGATAATTCGTCGTTGGGGCTGGTTTTTTTAAACTCAGCAACTACTTATGGACAACAAATCGATATTGAAGAATAAGCAGTAAAAGTTCCTTGATCTTGCAGAGGAATCTCACGATCTGTAACATGTCGAGTTTCTTGGATAAGCTTACGCTGCCTTACGCATAGTGTTGCCGCCGAGACGAGATATTCTCGTATCTCGTCTCGTCTCGTCCTTATTCTCGAATCTCTCTCCGAGATGAGACGAGAGAAGTACCCTCTTTCTTCGGGAAATTACGTAATTTTGAGATCTCTAGAATCTTCTTAAATTCCTCTTTGCAAAAATATATATAATATCTATGTGAGCCGTTTTGCTCTAAGACGTACTCTTAGAGCTGTTGAAACATTTATAATTATAATTTTATGTAAAATATGAAATTTAAAAAATATGCAGGGTGTTCTGTTTAAAAAATGAAAATTTCTTACCGTGCTGGTTTTTTGAAGCACCCCGTATAGACAGAAATAATTTTAAAATAGGCACTTCTTAGCCCTTAATAAGCTTCGCTATCTTTTTTGGTACAAGAGATATTGACCTTTGTCGCACTAATGAGCCACCCTGTAGTAAATAATAAGCAAAGTTTTAACGCATTTAAGTCAGGTTCTGTTATATTTGACATATATTCCACACAATTTATGTCAAATATGATAGAAACTAACTTATAGGCATTAAAAATTTGCTTGATTTTTACTATTAAAGGCCCCTCCGCTCCGGAGCAACTGGTTACTGACTGTTTTAATACTTTCGTCACTTGCCGTGTCACGTGCCGTGTCCTGCGTGTTGATTCAAATCTCGTACGGACGTACCAATCACGGATCGGTATCGTACTTGCAAGTGATTAGTCGCTAAGGGTCTCCGAGTGATATTCTATTCAGATATTTCACACAAAAATATTAATAAACAAATTTTGAACGTAAAATTTGTCCAGGAAGTGGAAAAATGTCCTTGTTATCGCTATACTCCAGAAAAGACATGACAGAAGCATACTTCACGGGCACAGAAAACACTCCTGATTAATCGTTGCAAAACACTTCTAGTATTAGGCAAAATGTTTTTCCATGTCAATGGTTCAAACAATAAATAAATACATATTCCTTTGAACGAATTAATAATTTTTTTTTCACTTACCTTTAAGTAATTATTATCCTTCCTTCAGGACTAACGCATTCCCTCATATTTGTATTCCTTTAACTATTTCAGGATGAATTGTAGGTATTCAAAATTAGTCTATGGATTTCTTTCATCATTCTGTAGAACTTATATGACTTATGAATTGCATCATCTAGTTACAATTCTGAGGCGGCTACAAATATTTTACCGCTTAAACTCCTCTCTAAGTAGGAATGAACAAATATTCACCTTCTTCTCCGATTTTAATAATACAAAATTGCGATCCCATCCAAATCATGCATAATTCATCACAACATACAGCTGAAAAGTAAAAGAGCTTCGCCTTTTAATAAACTATCGGATACTGATATTTTTCTGATAACGTTACACTACATGTACGAGAAATGAGTATCTGTATCTGTATCTGTATCTGTATCTGTATCTGTATCTGTATC
>CAJUYI010001340.1:34534-46944 GCA_910591695.1 Galerucella pusilla
CTGTATCTGTATCTGTATCTGTATCTGTATATGTATCTGTAAAGTAGGGACAAGTAGGGAGGGTGAGTGTAGGCTAACATCACTTAGGCCACATGTGGAGGATATGTGACCCATTGTAAATTTTCCCGAGGAGTTGTCCTCCTAGGTCATCGTCCGTCCTGTCCTTCCTAGGAAGGTGGACAGGTCACTAGGAGACGTCTTCTTTATATCGGCACTCACCGAACACACACTCTCTTATTGACGATAACTCCGGACACTCGCATAAGACATGCCTGACAGTTTCATCTTCCTGTTCACACATCCTGCATAGAGGTGTGTCCACTAGCTCCTTAGTATGGAGGTGCTTCCTTAGTTGACAGTGACGTCAGAAATCCTACTGTTAACGTAGGTTTTTCCTGGTCAACGCCTAATATTTCTTCGACGCCGCTTCCCTGGGTCCCCCAGGGTGATCCTGGCAAGACTGCATCCTTTGATTCCATCCAAAAGGCCCCCATACACTACGGGTAAACACGACAATCTTAACCGAACAGTTAAAACTGCGCGTACAAAATTGCTAGTGTATGGGCTCATTCATCTCCGACATGACTTGAGATTTTACCCGTACAGGCCAACGTGTTCGTGCAAGTCTGCTAGTGTATGTGGTATTCATTCAAATCCGTCGTGAAAAAACCTAGTCGTTCTGTAAAATGGCCGATACCAGAATAAGGATTTTACTATTGAATTTTTGGAGTTGCCAAGTTTATGGAAAATAATATCTTAGAGTATTCCTCCAGTGTATATAGCACATCATGTTTCTGGTACTATGCGTCCTAAGGCTTGAGCTGATATTGCATAATTTCTCCCTGTAACAAAATATCGTAAAGTTGCCGTAAGACGTTCATGACAGGATATGGACTACCGAAGGTGCGAATCTTGCTTTTGTATCAAAGGTGTGATAGGGTTTAACAATTCTAAATCTTCATCCATTCTTAAATAATAACACCAGTCACTTTTTTCCAGTTAAAACTAAACTAAAATAGTTTGTCATGGGAAAATTCGTTTCTTATTAATAATCAATCTCTTTCTCAAAGCAATCTCTTTCTTTTTCAAAGCAAAAACTAAAGCCACTGCAATTATGTCCTTGCGATAAATCGTGAAACACGCAACAGCAGACGTTCTTTCCCGACAGTGTATGTGTGTTCAAAAGCGGCGATTTTACACGTACAATTTTAACTGTTCGGTTAAGTTTGTCGTGTTTACCCGTAGTGTATGGGGGTCTTAAAGGGTTGAGTAACCAACTGGTTTATTTCATCAGAAACCAGTTGCTTTTTGTACAAGGTGCTTAAATCTCGAGAGAAGCTAGACAAGACGAGACACCCACTTTATCTCGTCTCGCGGCAACACTAACGTACAGCATAGACATTTTCCTAGGTGACTGCCGCTGTTGGTGGACCTGCTCTTGGATCGTCGCTAAGATTAATCTCTCCACGTTTAAAGTCTCCATACAAGGAGAAATTGTCGACTGATCTGGTACTACATTGTGGAAAACAGAAACCAACTTGGCAAGGCATTCTTCTTTAGTCAACTGTATTCGAAAGTTTAAAAATTCAGTTTACCTACAGGTTTAAACGAAGCTTAAGCGTTAAGTTAACTAAACGTGACATTTGATATTTGTTGACTTGCAACACTTAACAGAAAGCACTCGTAAAAATACTGTTACATAACAATATTTTAGATGAAGATACGGAAAAACAAAAACACGAAGAACGCTGGAAAAGTTTCATCGAAGCTAGCGACAACATTGTTCCAATCGACTACGGAAATCCCGATCTAGCTAACAGCCCTCTCGATGACTGTATACTATTGTGTTACACCGACCTAGGTGATTGGGAATGTTTGGTAGACACGTCAGCGAATATTTTAGAAGACGAAAGATTACCGTGTGATTATTCCGGTCTTATAGATAAAGATGAAAATGAAAATGATAAAAAGTTGGAAAATTCAGTGGAAAGAAACGAGAATCGAAATGCCAATGATAACGATGCAAAAACGTATCGATCAATGTGTACTGACGATAAGTCTAAAATTTAAATACTGAAATAAATTATTTTTGAATTCCAATATTTAACTTTTTTTCTTGAAAAATTGCATTACAGGTTTGTTGTTGAAGCCCACTTGGAAAAATATTTCAGACGTTACCGCATATTTTTAAGAAAATCAATAAAAAGTTTGATTTTTTAAAAATTGAATAGATTTTAATATTTTCATTTTCCACGCTCAAGATTACTTTTATTTTTAAATTATTATTCTTAGCTGACACTTTTTGAAAAATTGGGCAACGAGACATTCAATTAAACTTAGATAAATAAATAAAAAATTAAAATTGATCAATACTGCAACAAATTTTATGTCATACTGACTCTCGCTTAGAGGGCGCGTTTTCAGAGCGTTGTCCTTTAAGTACCTATCCACTAGCTTATCCAAAGTCCTAAGCAGAAAGGACGTTAGGCTAATTGGTCTATATGACTGGGGCGTTTGGTCAGAAATTCTACCTGCCTTCGGAAGGTAGATGACCTTCACCTTCCTCCATATTACCGTATTATGTTTAAAGGATAAGCTGGCCTTGAAGATCTTACTTATTTGAGGCCCTAATACCTCTTTACCCTTCTGCAGTAGGACCGGATAGATTCCATCCTCCCCCGGTGATTTGAAGGGCTGGAATTTGTCTATGGCCCACCTTATTTTATCTGGTCTTGTAATGGCAGTGGCATGTTGCCAGTCTTCCCTACTGGGTCTACCTGCCTCTTGGGGATTTCTGAGTACCTCCTGCCGACTTAGATCAATGGTAGCTCCTGGAAAGTGTGCTTTTATCAGCAGCTCCAAGCTTTCCTGTGTCGTTTCTGCATAGTCTCCGTCAATTTTCTTGAGGAGGTTCACCTTGTCATTAGAGCCCTCCTTGGCCAGAACTTTGTGGATTATGGAGCATTCTGTGGTCTCTAGAACCTCCTCACAGAATCTTCTCCATGAGTCCCTTTTGGCCTTTCTGATCTCCTTATTATATAGAGTGAGCTTACTCCTGTATAGGTCCCAGTTTTTGTTCAATTTGGCTTTATTAAATAGCCTTCTCACCTCGGCTCTTAATCCCTCTAGGTAATTGTTCCACCAAACTGTTTTCCCTTTGCGTTGCCTTGTTCGTTCTGGGCAGGCATTCAAAATTGCCTCATTAACCTGGTCAACTGCAACTTTTAGGCTTTCTTCCCCTTTTATAGTGACTGTCCCTCCCTTAAGTAACTCTCTGAAGGATTTATCGTATCGTTCCCAGTTCGTCTCTCTTGAATTTTTGAACTTACTCACTATTAGGGGTGGTGACTCCATACTAAGCGATGAAATAAAACTCGTTTGAGAAGGCTACTGTATTTAGACTAGTCGAATTAGCGTACTTTGAAGCGAAAAAGAACCAAGTCAGTAGGACTAAAAAGTTTAAGAAATATTTTTTGTTCTCTTGACTTAATACATACTTTTCTAAGCCAAATTACCTTAAAGTAGCATAAAATGAAAGCATTTTTCTAGTAAATAGTTTTAAGAAGGTTTATATTTATGCCAAATGGTTTTTACTCGCTCTGCCGCTAGAAGGTTGGGAGTCGACATTTTTTGTGGTAGTGGCTATTGCTCCCAACGAATGTATTTCAGATTATAATTTTGGAGTTATTTCAATTTACCGTTATAAAATCACAAATTTGAAATAATTGGAATCATTTATAAGAGTTATACATATTACTCAAAGATAATAACTATTGTGAATATTATTCTATGCAAGCAGAAGACAATTCATTTCCTGTACGATTTTATGACAAAAGTTAATCTTTATAAAGTTTTATTTTTATACTAAGATAATAGTCCTCGGTCCCAAGCCTTTTGAAAATATTTGTATTACCTACCGTTGAAACTTCAGTCGAATTGTACTACGAGACAATTTTTGGTAGGAGGGCGGCTAGGGGTGTCGGAATGTGTATCATCCTAATAACAAACACTTACGATTAAAAGAATAGTTATTCATACAACAAGTGCTAAGGTGGTGCTTTTTTCACGAATGAAATGAACAAACAAATCGACGCCATCTTTAGTCCATATAGAGCAACCTAAAATAAGACAATTTTTAGTTTTTGCATGAAATTTAGCATGGAATTAAAAAAATATTGTATGCAGCAAGTGCATAGAGTGGTGCTTTTTTCACAAATGGAAAAATTTACGTCGATTCAATGAGTGCAGAAAAGACACTTAGTACATCATAAAAAGGACTACACTTTTGCATGAATGATTTTTTCTTATTTCCTCAAAATCTCCGAGTAAAATGCGTAAAACCACTTTTATCGTTTTTTATTTTTCATTTACACAATAATAATTTTATTTTGACGAAAGTTGGCAAACGTACCTATACCTTTTTATGACCGAAAAATCCACACATTTTTTCAGATAAAAATTTCAAGAGACTTCCGAGATAATCACGTTTCTCGGCCCAAAAAAATATTTGTCAAATTAAAATTCTCCTTTGGAAAATTGTCGTAGAGACTTCATTCATGTCGCCATTTTTTCGTCTTGAGTTATACTTTCTTGTGAAATAATAAAATAATACAGTCCCCATTATAGACTATGAGCCCATGGGGAAAAAAGTGTCGCGATTTGAAACAGCAGCACACCCATTCAGAACGATAGTTTATCATGCCACCATCAGTTCCAGCACTATGGCGTACATTTTCTCTTGTGCAGAAAATTTTCCTAGATTTTCCGAACGATTATTTTTGAACGTCATAGAGTCTGGACCGATCTCCTATGATTCTACTATCAAATGTAACAAACGGTGTACAGTTTCATATCACATTCTTGGGAGGTGGAAAATAAAATGTTCAGTTTTCCACTGCGCTTTTCTGCACAAGAGAAAATGTACGCCATAGTGCTGGAACTGATGGTGGCATGATAAACTATCGTTCTGAATAGGTTCGCTGCTGTTTCAAATCGCGACACTTTTTTCCCCATGGGCTCATAGTCTCATGCTCAAAAATTGGAAAAATCAAAAAATGAATTCTGCACCAATCTTTTTTTTACTGAATGTTAATAATTTGTTTGAATTTTCAAATAATTCTTAAAAACTAATTGCACTATTCAATTGTAAGGAAAAAATACAACAGATTCTCTGTTTCATTATTTGATTGGATATTTCAATTTTTAACAGTATTATTATGACCATACAAGTCGAATAATGATTTTTCATTTGAAGCTCCAGAGTTAACAGAGTTAGTGAAGCGTTTTTATGAGACTGACGCAGATTTAACAATTATTGCTCGGAATAGTTGCAAGTTGGTAACATCAATATACAAAGGCAAACCAGAATTATCTCTTGAAGATTATAACTGTATATGAAATCAACTGCAAAGTCAACATTTAAACTTGACAAATTACCACCCCCTGTAGGTGCGGCTACACAACACTCTCATAGAGTTTTCTACCAGCTTCAAACGTGGCTTGGAAAAGGGGACTGGAAATAAGTTATTCGATAATTCAAAAAATCTAATGCCACGTTTCACTGACGAATTCACCTGACAAATTATTAAAAATAATTGGGCTTTTGTTTAATCACTGAAAATCAATTATCTGAAGAAATCTCAGGTTATCCGAGCGATATTGAAGAAGGAGAAGAAGAAGAATATAATGAAATTACAAATAGAAGCAATATTGAAGAAATAGATGATCAATTTACAAACGTATTCAAAAAACATCGATTTATGTAGTTTCATTAATTTACTAATTGTTAAGGTAAATATACAGATCGCGAAAAGTCTATTCGAGCCATACGATTTACACAAGTACGACAAGGAAAATATGAGCAAAACTACTTGAAAGAGAGATAAGAATAATTGTTCGCAGTCAGCGTTAGGCGTGTTTTCAGTTCCAGCTACCAATCTGATATAAAAGCAGCGTTGCCAGTTTAAAATGTATTTTGCATTTAACATTTAATACGGGATAACGCCGTATTTATTGGTAATATTATTGACTTGAAAAATGAGTGAGATCAATACAAATAAGAATAAAATAATATAGTTCAAGAAAATAAATGGGCTAATGACAATCTGCAATAAATAAAATCTAAACACTGCTTTCGATTTAACAATTATTGGTATTTAACGTTGTTGCCGACAAAAATTGGGAATAACTTTTACAGATAAATACATTTGGAAACAGCTGACTGCGCACAATTATTCTTCTCTCTCTTTCAAGTGTTTTTCTCATATTTTCCTTGTCGCACTTGTGTAAATCGGATGGCTCGAATAGACTTTTCGCAATCTAAATAAAGTTTTGCATAAAATAATAACACTAAGGGCCGGTTTTACAAGAGAGATTTATACTAGGTATTCTGGGAATAAAGTTATACCAGAATTTATGCCTAGAATAAAACTAGTTGGTTTTACGATGCTTTTTTACATCGGTATAGCAATTCTTACTCCAAGATATAGAGAGGTTGATATTTCTCTCCTAGGTCTGCACCCGTATACACCTGCACCAGAGCCTAAGGGTGTTTTTGAGAAGAATAAGTCACATTAGCATGTCGGTGACGCGAGCTCACGAGTTTTACGTTCACCGAAAATCACTCAATGCGCCTGAATAAGTCTTACCTTAAAACATGTCTAATAAAGACGAAAAAACAATTTGAATATTCAATATTTTGCGACAGTTTTTTATTGAAATCACCTAAAAATTTTTACGGAAGTCACTGTGCAAATTAAAAGCTTTTGTACTATTTTCAATATTTTTTCAAAAAAATAAACTTCTAATTTCCCTACACTGACCACATAAATCCAATCAAAAACATATATTTAATTCTTGGCAAGTAATATGGAACCATACGACATCCAAACTGAAAGAAGTTAAGCCACAAGTCGAATTATTTCAATCAATACCAGAAAAACGAAGAGATCATGATCTCTTCTTGCAAGTTGTCTTAACCCGCCTGCGAATAGGTCACACACTCCTTACACATCAATATCTCCTCAACAAAGAACCAGCACCAGAATGTATACATTCCCATGTTTCTCTTTCTATAAAACATATCATCTTAGAGTGTCCCGAATATTCTAGATATATAAGACAGAATAATTTAAGTGCGGTATTCAAGGATGTGCTCACCAAAGACACAAGAGCTTTAATGAAATATTTCAAAGACATTAATTTGTATAACAAAATTTAAAAATTATCTATAACACAAATACAACACATACTTCTTGTGTAAGTCCTCCTGCTAAAAACTCTTAGTAGTTGATGCGGGCATGTATGTATTAAATAAAAAAAACTTCACATTCCTAGATCATCCTGTATATTGAATATATTTTGAATATTCGATTCATCTTGATTTTTTTGCTCGGAGTAGTCTGCAATATCATTAATTTGTACACCCTATACATGTAATTCAAGTAAATAAATAAGTAATAATGTATGGCAAATGTACAAGAACATTTTGAACTGGTAATAGTTATCGCATTGGTAGTGGTTACGAACCAACTATTTTCAATGTGGGCAACTCCGTAGATTACGTTCAGTTTAGTGAGTCACATCGATGAATAAAGTGTACTGAAAACTACAACAATTTGTTAAATGATAAATAATGTGATTTGAAAAAGGAATGAAAATGGCAGTGGTATTGGAAAATACGACAAATTGTGTTTGGTTAGCCTTCGAAGCATTGCAACAGGATAAATCTGGATTCGTGAACAAATCCAAATTAAAAGTAATGTAAATATATTTATTATTTAGTTTTGAAGCGTCTTTATTAGATACAATAATTTTTACCATAAGTTGAGATAAATTACTTGTTAATTTTACAAAGAGAAATATTGAACATTTATCTCCATTTTTAACAATCTCCCGGTTTTTTTATTGACTAGTATTGTTTATTTTCAAACCGATTATCAATTGTACAGCTTAAAAATTTCCAAATTTTCTATATAACGATGCGTTTTTCAAAAAATGTCACAGGTGTTTCTTATAGTTTTTCAATACTTTGCCAAATATAGAAATTCGTTTATAATCTGCACTTTATGTGAATGTGAAAACACATACTAGGTATGTCAAGGTTACGTTCATTTATGTTTACTTTTAAAATAATATACGAGGTTATTTAAATGTATAAGAACGCAACATTCCTCTTTGGTTAATTGTGCACGGCCGTTTTTGTTGTTTAAGTCGAACTACACAAAATTTTCATGGTTTGTCTATACTTCTATTTCCATGCGCAATTTTGAATTACCAATGGTTTCTAGATGAATAAATGAATAGATATTATTGCTCTAAAATCAACAGTTGTTCAATTTATTTAAAAATATCACCGTGTGCTATGGACATAAAATGGCTATGGAAATGATATGTTCCAATATATACAAAATATTTTAACACTTCTTGACAAAACACAAAATGTCTGATACTGATAGCGATATTTCAGTACCTTCCGCTCCTCCTGAACTCAAGAGCGTTGTAAACTGTAAACTCAATAAAAATAATAATAATAATAAATAATCCTTGTCTTTTTAGTATTTTAGAAATGTCAAATTTGGAAGTGGCGTTTGATTTCGCAGCCGCTGCTATGGGGAACAGTATCTAACGTCAGTATTTCGCGTTCTCAGCAGAGTCCGCGAAACCAAACGTCATTTATTATTGTTATTGACTTGGCAACGCTTCTGAGTTCAGGAGGAGTGGAAGGTACTGAAATTTCGTTATCAGTATCAGACATTTTGCGTTTTGTCAAGAACTGTCAAAATATTTTGTATATATTGAAACACACCATTTCCATAGCACACGGTGACATTGTTAAACAAATTGAACTGCTGTTGATTTAAGGGCAAAAATATATTCATTTACAATTATCTAGTTTAATAATTGTAACGATTGCACGAAAAATTGTGTGTATGCCATGGCCGCGAAACTTTTTAACGACCTCAAGATTATCTGTTCTTTCGGTACGTTAAAAAGGTATTTCGCGGCCTAGGCATACAAATAACTATTCTTTATATAACTGACAGTGCCGTAGCCAGGGGGGGGGGCACTAGCCCCCCCCCCCGAAATGTAACTCAACTTTTAATGATGTGAGACCAGTCATCGATTTTTACAAAGAAGATTTGTCTGGAGTCGTTTACCCAGCAATACTAGAAGCAGAGTTTGACTTCTGGAAACAAAAATGGTGTAATGAAAAAGACACTCAAAATAATCCTCTAAAAGCCACCAGGAAATGTCCTGACGATTTTTTTCCTAATATTAGAAAATTTTGAAAATATTTTCCATTTTACCTGTTACTACAGCATCCGCCGAAAGAAGCTTTTCCAGTCTAAAGAGAATCAAAACATGGCTCTCATGAACATTCACAGGGACATAAATATTGAAGCTGAAGTTATAACAGATATGTTTGCATCCAAAAAAGAAAGACGCCTGGATTTCAAATTATGATGCCTTTTTCCCTTGATTATGTGTGGCAGTGGCATATCAATATAAATAAGGCATTCTATACCTCAGATTAATGTAAACATGTAAACAATAACAAAAAAAGTAATAAAAATTAAATTTTTATGATCTGAAGTTTTTGTCTCACCATACCCAAGCCACTTGGTGCCCCCCCAAACAAAATTCCTGGCTACGGCACTGGCTGTCTGAAAAGAATTGCGCGGCTAAAAATACATTAGAGCGGTTTCAGACGAGACACTTTGTGGCCGGCTACTAGTGTCTGAAAAGAATTGCGCGGTTAAAAATACATTAGAGCGCTTTCAGACGAGACACTTTGTGGCCGGCTACTTAGTGTCTGAAACGAATTGCGCGGCTAAAAATACATTAATATAAATAGACGCATTCACTGTGTCTCGTATATGTATCTGTAGAGTAGGGAGGGTGAGTGTAGGCTCACAGCTCTTAGGCCACATGTGACCAATTGTACATCCTCCCGAGGAGTTGTCCTCCTAGGTCATCGTCCATCCTGTCCTTCCCAGGAAGGTGGACAGGTCACTAGCAGACATCTCCTTTATATCGGTAGGTGTAGGCCAAGACTCACCGAACACACACTCTCTTATTGACGATAACTCTGGACACTCGCATAAGACATGCCTGACAGTTTCATCTTCCTGTTCACACATCCTGCATAAGGGTGGGTGTGTCCACTAGCCCCATAGTATGGAGGTGTTTCCTTATTTGATAGTGGCCAGTCAGAAATCCTACTGTTAAACGTAGGTTTTTCCTGGTCATCGCCAAATATTTCTTCGGCGCCAGCTTCCCAGGGTCGCCCAGGGTGATCCTGGCAAGTCTGCATCCTTTGATTCCATCCCATGTGTCAAGGGATTGAGCATGGGTAAAACGTTTGGCTAGTTCCGCAATTGTCGAAGTCGTTAGGCCGTAGGTGACACTGGGTCCTAAAATTTTTAGTCCAGTCGCTTCCCTGGCTAAAGAATCAGCAATGCGATTACCTTTACTCCTGTCGTGCCCTTTAATCCACCTCAGGATAATATTGTTATCTGCCGAGGCGTTAGCTAAATCTTGATGGCATTCTAGTACCAAAGTCTATTATAGACTTTGCTAGTACTGGCCCCGATATAACACGTTAAGGCTAATGGCACACAAAGTGTCTCGTCTGAGGGCACTCTAAAAGCTTTTAAATTCTTGATATATGGCAGTTTAGGGTCAAAAAGGCTTCACAAAAGGGGTAAAGTCAAAGTAAATAATTAATTGACATATATTTTTTTTAATTGTAGGTACTTACAGCTAATATAGGTACACTGCTAGATTTGTATGGAGTCGAAAGAGGCCTTGAACATTTTCGTAGTGCTTCTGTATTAAATTTCGACCAGTTTAAATACTATTTACAAAAAGAAGTGTTCTCTTCGCTACCGAAAACGTTACAACATCACGAATTACGATTGTTTGAAAACAAAATCGCAGAAGTCTGTTGGCTGATATGCAGAAAAAAATATTTGCCCAGAGATGCAAGGGTTTTGACAGACGAATCGGTTTTTCAGATTTTTCGAATTTTTTGTGTATTGGCCGAACTAGTTGTCGATCAAAACAATGAAAATGTTTATCAAGTTCTTCTGCATCCTTCGGAAGTTTGTAACATAGCTCAAAGTATTGCTTCATCCTTAGGGTGTAAGTTTGATGAAGAAGATTTCACTAGTCTCAGCATTTCGATGGGGAATTTTCGACTGGTACCCTTCATAGCAGTTTTAGAATCAAGGTTTGGATGTCAATTTTATATATATTATAGATATAGTATATTCGTCAAATAATGTACAAGGTGTTTCATTAAGAATTGTCTATATATAGGGCATCATGTCCACCAGCTGACAAGTTGTCACTAATGACAGTCGTCCTGAGAACGAACAATTATTTGCATAGATTCAAGATTTCTATTTATTTAATGATCCCTTCTGTTATCAACCATTAGAAATATATTATTAAATACCTAACAGGTAAAGAAACCACCAAATCAATACTAAATGAACTCAAACGCACGATCAAAATAACTGTTAAGAACGTGTTGTAATTCATCAGGGCGAATGTCACATGACGTCATGTGGACTTGTCGTATTGTGTTTGAAGAAACCTTAGAACATGATATGAAGATTTAACCTAAAATACTTATTATTCCTGCTCAACGAGATACAGGGTGTGTTATGAAAAAGTATTATAAAATGATTGCCCATTGTTTTGACTCTTTTTCAAGAGGATGATATTTACGCAGAAATGATAAAAAACGACCGGAAATAATTATAACAACAGTGGCTTAGATTTTAGGGACGAATAAAAATATTGGTGTCAAAACTATTTATTTTAAATATTCAAAATGAATCATTCTATATCTCGGCGAGGAAGAATATTTTACTTGAATGTCTGATTAAATATCTACTTATATTTTGTGTTGATGGTTTTGCAGTTACTTCATGTACCAGGGCCGCGCCTAGCGTCAAATGCACCCCTGGGCAAGGAACAAAAATGCGCCCTTCCCTCAAAATATATACTCTCTTTTTTTGTATAATTCTGTATTCCCCTGTGGTGATGCGAAATAAAAATTAAATAATTACAATAAAGGAAACATGAAGGTATGATGCAGATATTTGCTCCACAATCAACAATTATCAAAAAATTCAAACTACTACATTCTAGGCGGCGCCCCAAAGTACTCAGCGCCAATGGACATTGCCCATCCTGCTCTTATGGACGGCGCGGGCATGTCATGTACAATTCTTAATAAAACACTTTCTACCTACAAAAGCTGTTATTTAATTTCCAAAATTAAGCAAAAAGCTTCAAATTCATACAAAGACTATTAATACGAATAGAGGAGTTCAGTTTAAGGTCAGTGTGGCCAACAAAAAGTGGTTTTATATGACAAGAATGACAGTTAATGTCTA
>CAJUYI010001340.1:46954-57421 GCA_910591695.1 Galerucella pusilla
CGGAAATTCTCACTTACAGAGCGCCCTATGGCTTGTTGCCTCTATCTGTAGTATATCTATGAATCAAACTAACATCGTCAGATGCAAATACAAATGAATTGCATATTGTAGTCACTGATTATATCAAACATTAAATACAAAGCAAGTGATATTCTAACACTGCAATTTTCTTTCAAGGTGCTTGCATGAAATTAACGATACCGTTGCACTAACCGAAGCTATATACAATGTTTATCAAAAAATTGTCGAAGATGTTATAAAAAAGGGATTTCTATCTAAAAAGGGTTATGTGTTCCCAACTATGAAAGAATATTGGTTTGTTTTAAGACCGACAGAATTAACTTATTATGCCGGAAGAAACGAAAAAGATCGAAAAGGTTCTTTACCTATAGAACCACGTTGTAAAGTAGAGCCTAAGGCTGGTTATAGAATTTTATTACACAGTTCTGAAAGAACTTTTGAATTAGGAACTTCGGATCATATGAGTAGGCTGCAGTGGATATCAGCATTACAATTAGCTTCGGAACATTCAGGTAAGACAGACAATGACGTATCTACGATGTCTGGGGCATTACGGTTTATAATTTTACGAGCGTCTAGCTGCAGAACATATTAGGCCAATAAAAACGCCTGTCGGATCCCACGCAATCCGATTGGTTGAAACGATAGTAGTTGAGGTGCGCATGCGTCCAAGCAGCCTTTAACCTTCTATTCGATGTAACTGAATGTTAGCTGAGTAGCACAGTTAATAGGATACTGGGCTTACAACTCGGAGGTCGTTGTTTTGAAACCCGGTTAGAACCTGGTTTTTTTTTCTTGTTTTTTTTAGTTTTCTATTTCTTATTTTCTGATATTTTTATACATAGTTACACTTTGATTAACCGGGTTTGGGCCTGGGTTTTCTTGTTTTTTTTTTTAGTTTTTCATTTCTTATTTTCTGGTATTTTTATACACAGTTACACTTTAATAATATTATTACCACTATATAAAATTATTACAATTATTCAAAATTTTGGAATATTTAACAAATCAAGTACCAAAATCAACTATATAAAATCTCCTCGTATTTCTAGCCTTAAATCAAAACAGCAACACAAGAGTATTCAACTTCCAGAGATCATCCATTACTCAAATGTGGTTGAAATCCAAACCAAGGGTAAATGAAACTCAAAGTCCAAACCACAACTTTAATATTGATATTGTCCTCCAAAATAACAAACCATATAGCTTAGCAACTAGTTTCGGTAAAATTTACCATCATCACTCATCAGGCTATAATAAAAAGGTTACAATTATCAGAAGATCAAATTGAATTAAAGTTAAATTGAGACAAAATTATATTATGTTGTTGAGATGGTTTGAAATCTTAGATATTAAACAAAACTTACATAAAAATTAAATATTGACTAAAGTTATATTATATTAAATTACAATTTAGTTACCTTATGAAACATTTACTACTGGTGTAAAACCAATCAATTCACCAACATCATCATTGCTGTAGGTATTAAAATGGTTCGGAAAGGAAAAAGAGAAGGGGAAAAAAACTGCTAAAAGATATCCATGGCCATGGAAACTTAATTATAATGAAGTATAACCTAACCTAACAAGAGTATTCATTTTATTTCAACCAATCGGATTGCGTGGGATCAACAGGCATTTTTATTGGCATGAATATGTTCTGCAGCTAGACGCTCGTGATAATTTTTGGGGCCCCCTCGTAAAGTTTTAACTGAACTATTTTTCAATATATAAATTATTCATATTAATACAATTCAGTATTTTTTTTATTCAAACACAATCAAAACATGTATTGATGAAAATATGTAGGTATCTGTTTGACAAAATTAAATCACGACTCCAGTAATATTTCTGAAAAACAATGTAAGTTGAACAAAAAATTCAAAAGATAAAAAAATCGAACCAAATTTCTTGAATATAACATAAACAAATGAATGACAAATGACGAAAGTCATTTTGATATTATTTAAATTGACGGTTTATTCTTTAACTGGCGTGGATAAACGAAACCGGTAATCGGAAAAAATTGATTTGAAAAAAAGACACGTAAAAAAATAAACTTGGAAGAAATAGACCTGGAAAAAATAGACTCGGACTGGACCAATGCCCAGTGGAACGGGATGAAAATGTTACTATTTTGTTAGTATTATCATCTCAAGTATACACTCGCTCAGAAAGACCAGAAAATATACCCTTTCTGGACCGGAAAAAGCTTTTTTATTATACTTAACAGAAAATACTACATTTTCAACTGTTTATAAAATACAGTAAATATGACATTTTCGGAACAGCGCACGGAAATTTTTTCCCGATCCCTATTTCCGTGCGCTTAATAATAAACATAGATATACATTTTCGGAACAGCGCACGGAAATTTTTTCCCGATCCCTATTTCCGTGCGCTTAATAATAAACATACAGTATGCGAAAACTCTTTCGAGTCCATTCAGTTTACACAAGTACGACAAGGAAAATATGAGAAAAACTGCTTGAAAGAGAGAGAAGAATAATTGTGGGCGTATCTAGTTCATCCATTCAGCTCTCGATGAACTAGATACGCCCACAATTATTCTTCTCCCTCTTTCATCAGTTTTTCTCATATTTTCCTTGTCGTACTTGTGTAAACTGAATGGACTCGAAAGAGTTTTCGCATACTGTAGATATCCATAATACTAGATATCCTAGTTCAACAAAAAGAAATGCAAAAGGGATTGAGCTTCAACAATAATACGAATTGTACAATAAATATTACTATTAATAATAACGGTTCTGTCCAAAATTAATTTTCTTAGAATTATCTACTTGTATTTTTTTTGTTAATTTGAGTTGTATGTACTTACATTTTTACTGTTTTAAAAATAAAAATAAATATTCCCGATTTTCTTAATAATTTTTTGCGATATTTTTTGTTTATGTTGATTTCAGGTACCTAAGTGTAATAAAAAATATCGTTCATTACTCGTCCAGAAATGGATTTTCCGTTCTTGCATGACTTCCCGTGTGAGGCGCAGCCGAATTTGTTACGCGCGCACGGAAAAATCCTCATTTCTGTACTGGTAATGAAATATACTATTACCGGTCCCTGACGTCCATTTTGTTTTCATTTTTCCAATCGCTCTTTTATAATACAATCTACCTTGATTTCGTTACTATGGTAACAACGTTTCGATATATTGTCGAGTGATGACAGTTGCTTGATTTTTAATTTGATGTTTATGTCAAAGTTATTATTTTATCTGCTTTTAGTTTTGTTAATCACTTTGTTATAAAAAGTAAAATAAAGAATTGAATGTATATCGAAGTGTCCGTCTTAAAAAAAATATTGTACGTCACGCACCCGAACACTACTTTCCGGTCTTGTAACGTAAATTACTATTACCGTTTTTAATGAATATTTTCCTCTCAATTTCCACCAATCCCAAACGCGCAATTTGGGATTACCAATGATTTCTAGATGAAAAAACTGTATGGCAGTGTCTGTCAGCTTATGTATTGAAAATGAGCCGCTTTGGAAGTGATTCTATGATTAATATAAATCTGGCGATTGAGAAAAGTGTACCGTACAATACCGTTAAAACCCTTACGTCAATAAGGAAACAGTTTACGGAATTCTGCAAGGTAAAGAAATCCATACTTTTTGAAACTACATGTTTAGAGCAACTAAACCTAATCATGGAAGATTGAGCGTGGAATATGAAGAAAGAAAACAGTGAAAATTACGAATAACTAGTTGCGAAGAGAATGTGGAACACCATTCCAAAAAAAGTGCAAGAGATGTATTTTATAGAGTGGAAAATAAGTTTTGATCCATTTGAAGATATTATCTTTAATCTACTTTTTAGGAAGTAAAACAGAGGGGCCAGTGATAACTGTGAGCAAAATATGCTTTATAAATTAAATTACTTCATTATGAATTACGGTGTTGTCATATTCAATTTTGATACCCATCAATGAATTATATACATCCAATTGAAATTAAATTTTTTTATAGTATTTTTAGTCGGATTGATTGATAATATTATATGTGATGGATTAAATTGATTTACCTTTCCCAGATTTTCTGAAATTTGTATCCCAGTTTGAAAACAAATAATGTACTGAACCAGATTATTTGCATATTCTATATATAAAAATAGTATCATATACCTATCAATATATAAATATAAAAACTATGGCAACGGTTGGGCCATGTCTTTATTGTATTTTAAGCATTTTTCGATGTCATACGAAGCTTTATGGAATTAAAAACTAGATAGCTGTTTGTATTGCTTTGTGAAAGCTTTCAGAATTATAAAGTTGAAGAAAAAGAACATTATTGTGAGGTTATGTTTTGAGTAATAGATTGTTTTATAGGTCATATTCTATAATTATTTCGTATTAAAAAATGAACACCTTTAAAGTTATTGAGACCTTAGAAAGTGGAGAGAAAATTTTGTGTGTTGCTCCTGAGGCATGGGATAGGAACATCAGCAACAACAAATTTTCACCAGGACATAGTGATATTGGCTATTAAGAAAGAGTTCCACGACAATGCCAATAGAGAGACGTGGTCCAAGACAGGAAAGTGATCTTCTGTGTCTATAGTTATTTCGTTGTAACTTTTAGCTGAGTTACTACTTTTATGTACACGCCTGTAGTACGCACCTATTCGTCCAAATTTCCGTAGTTCTGTAATTTTCCATTAATTTTTATTCCAAACTTTTTCTCCATGTTCTATAATGATTTCTGGAAAATCATGAAACCTTTTAACTGAATTGAGATTCACAATCGCATTAAGGTTAGCAATACTGTGGATTTTTTTTGGAATTAATTTCCATTTATAGTCCAAATTAATTCCAATACAAAACTTCATAGTATTGCTTATAAATGGCACTAATTGAAGCACTTGAAGGCATTTAATGACCACACTGAATACCAATTTGGCTATTCATTTTTTTGGCATTTCTTAAAGTCATTATCTCTATTTTTTGGCTACTTCCCATGACTTACTAGTAATCATTGCTACTGGGTTGCAATATTTAGTCGTAAACAAGATAAGACGTCTTTTAAGGAAGGCTGAAATGATCCTATAAAATAATGCTTAGAATATGCTAAACTTTATCATTTTTTTCTGAATTATATGCTTCGATCTAGCATTATTTGCTTGGTAAATGGAATGTGTTACTTGGGAATGATTAAACGCTCATCTAGAATAATAATAGCAATCCACTCTATGCGGTCGACTGCAGTCAGTAACCTGGCTAAAGAAGGGGTGGGTGAACAGCAAATAATTAAAATTACTGGCCACAGTTCAGCCAACTCAATTAAGCCGCATCTGCAGTATGGATAATGAGCATTATTCCAACATCATAAACACCCTTAGAAGTGACGCATCAGAACTTCCAGCTAAAAAACAGGAAATAGAAGATCCTGCAGGCACTCTTCGAGCTTCTTACTCTACAACTAGACCCATCAACAACATTAACGATTCACCTACACTCATCGTTATCGATGAATTAACAAATACTTCAAGTGTTTTTTGCAACAAATAAAAAAAAACACACTTTACTTCAATTCACATAGCTTATATTAAAATAACAAGATAAGCCAAAACGTTGGATATACGTTGCAAATAATTTAATGCCACGAAAGAGTCCGTGTGATCACATGTGAATGTGATGGCG
Source organism: Galerucella pusilla (assembly GCA_910591695.1). NCBI lineage: Eukaryota > Metazoa > Arthropoda > Insecta > Coleoptera > Chrysomelidae > Galerucella > Galerucella pusilla. The sequence goes on from CAJUYI010001340.1 coordinate 52,638, forward strand.
TCATGGCAACAGATACCAGAGTGGAGGCGGAGTGAAAGAGTAATAGATAGAAAAAAAGGGAAAGAGGAATAGAAATGCGGAGTGGGGAATATAAGCATCACGCACCTGCACGCATTAAACTTTCTCTCCGGATTTTTGTTACTTTGGTTTGTGGAAATCATCAAATTATATATTTTTCGTTATCCTTTTCATAATAAAAAAAATGTAGCCAGTCCCGAGAATGTCGAGATGACGTTTGTAACACTTCTTCACGTCATTCGGAAATTGTCAGATTAGTGGAATATACAGTTTTTAGCACCCTACCTTTGATCTGTTTTCAAATGACACTTTGAACGTTTGCATATACATACTTCTCGTATTCTTATTGAAAATCGCATACCTTGGGAAGACTGGCGATTGCCGGAAATAATTGCTGTAGCTGTATGGACTCTATTTTTTGTTAATAAAATTACAAAAATTACTTAAAAATTAGGCAAATTCTACTACACAAAATAATATAGTGAAGTTAGCTGCGATGTAATATTGCGCTGTCAATAATTTTTTTTTCATCGGGTTGTTCAGAATACGATTTTCAACCGCGCTGTTGAATTTGATTTAACATTGCGATTTTAACTACATCGATGTTAAATTTACAGCTGTTACGGATAGATGTTCAGAATAAGCCCATTATTGAGTGGATAAACAAAATAATCCTGTTAAATTTTTTATCAAATCAGACAATGATATTTACCTTTTTTAAAATAAATAAATAAGTGCTCTACAAAAATAAATCATTATAATTAAAGATAAGACAAGTGCGTTGGTTATGTTAAAATACGCCCAAATGAAGGACATTGTTTGTTTCACGACGAGTTTATACCATCTACTCACACGGTTTCCATAAAAATTGACATAGCTGGGGAAAAGTTATGGCGAATTTTTGGCAAATATTTTGACATACATGTCACTACCAGCTATACCGAAAGTGACTGACAACTTTGTTATTTCGAATGTGACACCATGTACAGGGTGTAACAAAAAGGCAGGTCATAAATCATACCACATATTCTGGGGCTAAAAATAACTCGATCAAACCCAAGTTACCCTAGTACAAATGTGCATGCGAAAAAAGTTACAACCCTTCGAAGTTACCAAATGAAAATTGATTTTTTCAAATATTTCGACATTTGTTCGACATATTATAATGAAAGATGACAAGTGGCTTTCTTATGATTAGAGCATCTTAAAAAAAATTAAGGAATTATTGCAGCCCATTAAAAATTTATGGGAGTTGAGATCACCTAAACCCCCCCAAAATTTTTGTGTACGTTACAATTTAATGCTTATTGTGGCACAATCATTGAAACACATTATTTTTGAAACTTTTTTGCCCCCTAGTAGGTACTTTTTACAATTATCAGTTTTTATCGAGATACGGCCTATTTTTCATTATGCTTCAAAAATTCAATGAATTTTTAAGTTTTTCGAGGGTTCCAAATTTTTGATTGAATCTTATTTATTTACAAATGTGTAGATTTTATTAGATGTACGAAATGGCCCCCATTTTCTTGAATACACAGTCGGCACCGTTTTACTAACGAAAACCGAATATTCTGGAAAAGTAATGGCTTCTGACGATATCTAATTGCAGCCTCAAGGATTCCTTTTTTCGCATGCACATTTGTACTAGGGTAACTTGGGTTGGTTCGAGTTATTTTTAGCCCCAGAATATGTGGTATGATTTATGACCTGCCTTTTTGTTACACCCTGTATATTATTAACTTTTCGGGTTATACTTTAAATTTGAATGTTACTTTTTGTAGAATATCATATATCTAAAATGTATAGGTAGGTATTTATAGATATATATATTTTTTTTGATAAAAAATTTAAAGGTGAATTCCGTATGAACATCCACACTTCGAAATAAAAAACATCGGTGCAACCGGAAGTGACATGTATGTCAAAATATTTTCCATGACTTCGCCATAATCTGATCTCCATCCCTGCCAATTTTTAAAGAAATCGTGTATAGTATAGTCACCAATATGTGGATAGTCTAAGCTCGTCGTTAAATATTGATAAAAATAGTAGTGGAGAATAAAAACGATTTTTCTCTAATTCATTTGTTTCAATAGGAAAGCACGAAAGCTATCAACGTCTACAAGCAGTGAAAAGAAGACTGCAAAGACAAGGAAGGTTACAGGAAATGATCAGAGCCAAATTTCAATTACAACAAGAACGAAACGCCAGACAGGCAGCTGAAGGTCATGCAAAAGAACTGGAAGTTGTTGTTAAAGAAGAAGCAAAACGGTTGATCGAATTGGAAGAATTAAAAGCTAAACTAGAAAGACTTTTAGAAGAAGAAACACAGGCTAAACGAGATGAAGAGATTGTGAGAGGGTAAGCTATGGTTTTGTTATTGGGTGTCCAGAAACTCTCCTGCCAAACAGAAACCACAGTTACTAGAGGGGATTTTAAGTCGATTTAGCTCAAATTACCCCAATCCGAAAATGCTTCCTAATGGAGCTACAACCCTTTGAAGAAGACGTCCTCATATGAGTTTTCTTCAAATTATTCAAAAATACCGATAATTAAAATATTCAAACTTGATATAATCAATAAACAGTTACAAACCAGTCGTTCGCTGTGCATAAATTTTTTTCAGATCCATCCCAAGCGTGTTAGTCAGGGGGAACAATAGGTATATTTTTTTAAGTTTATTTTTAATCATGAACCGTTTTCGAGAAAAATAACTTTGTTTTTTTTAATGTTGATTGTTGATTTATACCCTTACGAAATAAAATTAATTTAAAATTTCCAAAACAATGCAAGCAACTTAATAGTTACGACTTTTGTTACCAGTACCCATGTGTACAATTTGTTGATTTTTCAAAGCCAACTTGATACAATTTTAAAATCCAACATGATTTTATGTAAGAAACACAAAAAGTTTAAATTTATTTTTCTCGAAAACGGTTCATGATATCGATTTGAAAGAAGAAAACATTTTTCATGAAAATTATCCAAATTCGGTGTAGGATACATAAAAAACTTGAAAATAAATTTTTTTAAATAAAAATACCTGTTGGTCCCCGCGACTGACACGCTTGTGATGGATCTGAAAAAAAAATTATTTACAGCGAACCTCTGGTTTGTAACTGTTTATTGATTATACAGGGTATATCATTGAGAAAAGACCCAACTTTAACTGTAGATGGGGATCACTTTGGTGCTTCCAAAAACCTATATTTAATGTGTCTCCTGCACTTTATAGCCGAGATACAGGGTGTTTTATAAATTTATCCTATTTCTTTCGAACCTCATAACTTCCGAGTTGCCCTGTATATTATTTTGAAATTTGGTACACGTAATGACCATTACCTAGAAACTCCATCAAAAGCATTTCCATAAAGATAATGCAGGTCCGGCTTAACAAAAAATTTCAAAACTCGTTTTTCCTAAAAACGACACCCTTTATATAGATTTTTTTTAAATTGCTTTTTATAATTGGAAAAAGTGAAAAAAAGAATCCACTTATTTCCTTTTCATTTTTCCGCAGATCATTTTACTACCAAAAATTTACAGTCAAAATTATAATTTATGCACGTTTTGGGGGTTAACAGTATCGGAGAGGTTTATTTTTATTTTTTAGTTTGAGATGAAATCTATTTAATGCATTTAAGCATCCTAGAACTTCAATTGAGTGTGTGTTTACGAGTACAAACCACTAAATATGTGATTACAGGGCCGTACTTGGGACAGAGACCAGAGAACATACTAAGCAATTGTATATTGGACGTTTATCTACGTGAATGCGCTTTTGCAGATGACCTTGCAATATTCGCAAAAAACGAACAGGATCTGCAAAGGAACTTGGACATTTGGAATGCGAAGCTAGAAAATAAAAACCTAAAAATAAATGAAGAAAAGACAAAAGTAATGGTGACAGGAAAAAAAATTCCCAAATAAATGTAAATCTCAACGGAAAACATCTGGAACAAGTAGAAAATTTCAAATACCTAGGAGTAAACATCAATAATGAAGGGAACCATGACATAGAAATAAATACAAGAATAGAAAATGCTTCGAAGGTGTACCATAGTCTTAAAAACTCGTTCATTGGAAAGAAAGAAATCTCGGTTAAAACGAAAATTACTATATATAGAACTATATTTCTCCCTATATTAACTTTTGGATGCGAGAGCTGGGTACTGACGAAGAGGATGGAAAGCAAATTACAGAGTATGGAGATGAAATACCTACGGAAAGTCGCAGGTATTACAAGGAGAGACAGAATACGAAATTCAGTAGTGAGAGAAAACCTTAATGTTCTACCTGTAATACAAATAATACAAGATAGACAATTAAAATGGTTTGGACACTTAACTAGATTAAGCAACATCATACCGGTGAAACAGATATGGGAAGCAAAAAGACATGAAAGCATAACCAGAGGAAGACCAAGGAAAACATGGGACGATAATATAGAAAAGGTTTTGAGAAACAAAGGTATAACTCTAGCGGAAGCACGAACCAAAGCAAGAAACAACAAAACATGGAGAGCTTTTATATATAATGATTAAGCCAAATTTGATCACCTTACACCTTCGGGTAGATAGGTTTAGATTATATATATATACTTGGGACATACTCATTCAATAAGTTTCGAATATTTCGAACACCCTGTATAAGGATATGTATTTGGAAACTATGCACTTCTACATTTAGAATAACAAGAGAGAAATACGAGAAATGAATTTAAAACGGAGAGATTTTTATTAATTTTTTGACCTGAAAAAAAA
>CAJUYI010001341.1:0-23154 GCA_910591695.1 Galerucella pusilla
TGTGTCCTGGAATCCATAGTAAGGTGACTATGTTGTTCTCGCCTAGTACAACCTATGTAAGACCAACCTTATAATTTGCCGGTCCTGTGTGGAATACCGATTGACTACAAGATTGAATCTTGAATTGGTGCAGAGATAAGCTACAAGAATTCCATAAGGACTACGCCGAACCATAAAGTAACAGCGACCATGCTACGTGGATACGAAATTCTGTTCCATGATATTCACAACCAATTAGCCACGCGTAGCCGTTTCAAGTCGAACCACCATTTGTCGGTTTTAAGCCGTCACATCAAGGAATTTTACGTTCCGCGAGGAAACTAGTTAAGACGTGTTCACAATTGTATCGCCTGGCATTCCATGATTAGACCAGTGCATTTAAACGCCTTCTGGGCCGGAAAATGCATTTCCAATTGCATCATTACTTGCACCATTATGTGAACGATTGGAAACTCGGAAAAATCGCTTGAAAATCGTTACTTGTGCGATAGAATTGCACGGAGGTGGCTTTGTGGGGGTGCGCGGGGGGTGGATAAAATATATACGGCGCTGCTACTAGCTGCAATTGCAGAGATTTGGTTACGTTACGGGATGAAAGAAACAGCCAAAAACAAGAAAAATATTCCTGAACCCGTTTCATGCTTGGTGTTACGTTACAGGGCATGAGCTCATATGGATACCCGCCGAGACTGTTAAACCGTTCGGCATTTGGGGATAGCAGGCTTCTTGGCGATTCAATAATAGTCTACAAAGCTTTAAATAGTAAGTTTAGTTGTGATTTGTCACATATTTTTTCTCTGAATACCGATACCAAGCTTCGTGAACATCACTCCAAATAAAAAAAAACAATTTCGTACTAAATGCCGCCTAGGTTTTCAATCAAATCGAGTGTTTGACATGTGGAATCCTTTCGCGTCAAACTTTGCTAACGCCTTAACATCAAACCCTTTTACAAGCAATTATAACTGCGCTGGTTTGACTACTTTCAATTGTATGTTTGAATCATTCTCTATTCACCTTTGAACAGGAAATAAAAGTCAACAAAAGTTTTAATAAAGCAATAATTTTGTACCAAAATGTAAAAAGAATATTTACAAAGATCAGATTTTATTTGGAACCACGAGATATTACAAGCATGGATTTTGTGTATCAAACTGAATATAAAGCGTTTCCACGGATGGAGTATCCTATATGTGAAAAAATTTTAAATATTAATTTAGTGAAAAAAGGTTATTCCTGATAAAAAGTTTTGCTTGTTCTGAAACCCCATGAAATGAAATAAAAGTCTGGAGTCTGACTTTTTGACATATCTTCACATATTGGCTAATATCTCGGGAACCTAAAGGTTTGCAAGGTTCTAGTCTACGCCATTCGATTCAGGATTGAATTTTTCATGGAAAGAGGTATTTTGAAGATTATTAGTCTCCGCGAATTAGTGTAAGTTTCGGTGTGGACTTTCTGAAATTCTAAAATCCATATCTAAGGTTTTTCGATGTGGAAAATTCCCCTTTTTATAGAAAATTCAATTCTGAATCGAATGGCGTAGACTAGAACCTTGCAAACCTCAAGGTTCTCGAGATATCAGCCAATATGTGAAGAAATGTCAAAAAGTCAGACTCCAGGTTTCCATAAAACTGGCCATAAAATGAGACGGGTTTTGAAAAACTTGAATTTTATTTCATTTTTTGAGGAACAAGCGAAACTTTTGATCAGGAATAACATTAGTCACTGAATTGATATTTAAAAATTTTTCACCTATAGGATACTCCATCCGTGGAGACGCTGTATAATGAGAATAGCACTGGGCTTAAATGGAATGTAAGGAAACTGAAAACAAAACAACAAACACAAATAATGTGTACCTAATAAAAATTAAAGTGATGGATATTGATAATATTTATAGTTTTAATCATATTTATGATAATTCCATCAACAATGGAAGTGACAACTATCGTTGCCAGTTGCATCAACAGAGCTATGTGAAACAGGCAGCTTTCTGACCCAGGGTAGGGGATCTCTGAAGGCGCGAGGGTGCTGCCACATAGAGAATGCCGTCAGTACTAAAATTTCTAATTTATTGAGAACTGTAACGCCATTAGGGGTAGTTGCAGATTCTTCCACATATATCAGCGCTGGCATCCTAACGTGTTATTTATGATCCTAACCTGACAAGTCTGACAATTGCCTGACAGCTGCAGATCAAACGTGTATCGTGAGTTTGTCCGGTTTTTGGAACTTTAGTTCTTCACGTCAGGTTATGTTTGAGCGACCAGGGATTGCGACGCAAAAGATCTGACCGTTACGCGTTACGTTGCGCTACGTTATGTTACGTTGCTTCGTTATGTGCCTTGCTTGCGTGCTTGTGCCTCCTTAGTCTCTCTCTCGTTTACGAAGCAGCGATTCATATGCTCCGGCTGGGTTTCGAACCCGGGCCGCCCGCGTGGAATGTGGAATTCTACCACTGAACCACCGATGCTACATTAAAATTATATGCAAAGCTGGTATTCGCAGTGCTGGTGATTAAGTGGTTTAGCACATTTAATTTTCGAAATACAGGGTGTTGAAATTTTGGAAACTTGAATGTTTCAACTCGATAACTTTAAAATGGATGGATAAATTGATTTGACATTTGGCAGGTTGTTTTTAAATGTGAAAGGGCATATTATGAAAGAAATTGTAGTTTGTGCAACTAGTGTGGATATGATGGCCATATCGCACGAGGACGAAGTTTGAGCACGACGCCGTAGGCGGAGTGCACAATCGTTCAAGTGCGATATGGACAATCCACACGAGTCGAGCAGCATATTTTTTCCACGACCCACTTAAGAAAAAATCTAGAAAATAAAGATTTCAATGAACTGTAATATAACTTCAAATTGAAAATTTAACAATTCAATTTTTTGTTCCACTCATTTTGTGGTAAACGTTTTTAATGTCCAATATACTGCGAAATATTTCAAACGTCTACCTGTTGTCGTTATTAATATCAAGCAGAATAATTATTTAAAAATAAAATTAACAATAAAAAAAAACTTCTTCACGGGGAATCGAACCCGGGTCTACCGCGTGAGAGTCTGGTTTGCTTACCACTCGACCACCGAGGAATATGCAAATTGTTTATCTATAACGTCGGATGAATTACATAATTATTGCTTAAGAAACTAAAGTTCCAACCGTGTGTCCCGCGACACGTTCTACTTTTTATTTTTAAAAACTATTTTGCTTATTTGTGTGTGTGTGTGTGTGTGTTGAGTATTATTGTTTTTAGTGGGACTTTTATTTCAAGAGACAATGTCGAGAATATGTATTGTGAAAGACTGTAATGGGAGGTGCACCCGGTAAGCTCTATCTTCATATAAAACAGGTTTCATTAAATGAAAAGTGACAGAAGTAGTTATTCTTGTATACAGCATTGTTGTTGAATATTACATTTTCCTTATGTTTGTCATTGAAAAATGTAAGAAAACGTTTCATTTATTGTATACCTTTTTTATTCAATGAAATATATAAGCTTGATGATTATTGCTTTATTTTTCTCACTTCAGGCATTATGGTCCATTTTTTGACACTTCATTTGATTTTACTTGACTATTTTATTGTTATAATTGTAATATCAATCTAATGATGAGTAACTTTAATTGAAATGTCAAAAAATGGACCATAAATGCCATTTTGCAATAAAAGTGGAATTACAGTAATTTTGGACATGCCGCCAAAAACAGTAAAATTACAGCAATTTTTTTTTCGACTGTTAGCGAAGTTCACAACCATCATTTGTGTTAAGGTACTGACGGGACTCTCAAGGTAGCGCCACCAGTACAAAAAGAGGGCGCCACGGGCCAGTTTCCCATCTATAGTTTGGCAAGTTTATCTGAAGCTATGCGGCATCGGTAAGAGGCGAGGAAAAACATGGCGCCTATCTGTCAAACGTACAAATGGCGTACGGTACCTATTTTACCAAGTAAAACTGAAAATACAAAGGTAACTGACAATACCAACGCCACTGGACGAATCAATATCAGTCAATTGACGAAGTGAGAGGGAAGATCTCACGCACGCGCTTGCCAATAAGAAGTCAGCTGGTCGATACAAATCACCAATTATGTATTATGATGAAAACGAGTATACTATCGAATTCGATTGTATATGGCGCGAAGTAATTTGTTTCTTTGAAATCAACTATGCATGTCAACTAGGTATGCATAAAAAAAGTATATTAAAGTATAAGTGGATATTGAGGTTTTTAAAACACGCGCGAAGCCTGCTCGAGATAGAGCAAGTGTTTTTAAGGCCAGTTATCCACGAATACTTCACGCTATTTTTTTTTATTGGTTCACTTTGAAATTATTAATATTGGTCTATAACTACTGTCTACAACATGGGTGGGCAACAGCCGGCCCGCGGGCCGAATCAGGCCCGCTGTATGATTTAATCCGGCCCGCGAGACATTTTGAAAAACCTAATTTAAAAAAAAAAAACATTGTGAGGTTTTAAGAAGCCACGACGCAAGTGAAACTTATTGGATTGTAGGCGTCGGATTGTAGACGTTCAACTGAGAATTTTTTATCATATTGCAAAATAAAAACCTGTGTCGGCGATCATCAAAGAGTGAGGCGGCAAACATCAAAGCCTTCGATATTTGCCGCCTCACTGGCGGCGCAACACAAGATTATTTCTTCTCAACTGTTCTACACTAGACGTATTATTTCATGTCTGATATCCATCGCAAAAAATTATGAGCACTACAACACTACTTTAAAATGTACAACTTTTAAATGCGGCCCGCACACTAAAGTTTGGCCCACAACATGTCAAAGGTTGCCCATACCTGGTCTACAACAACAAGAAATGGAAATCATAGATGGAAATAGGAACTAAATGTCAAATCGTTGAATTCGTGATGTAGATGATGTATACCTTGCGTTGTCATGGAAATGAGAAAAGCATAAACAAATTTGTATTTTGATGGAAGTTCAACCTTATTGAGTTCTGTGAATGTCAATAGTATTAATTTAAATACCATTCCCTTAGATTTGAGTAATCGAAATATTAATATTTCAAACAATACCAACGGCACTTTCCATTTTAATTTATAAATTTGACATTGTTAAATATTGTTCGAACAAAAGTTACGACGTTACAAACTACTCCTGTCAGATCAATAATGAAAAAATTGTATTTTAGACTTCGTTTCTCGAGTTGTTGATGTTGCCATGGTAACTTTGAAACAAGCGCGTTTTTAAAGTTTGATTTAAACACGCTGAGGCGTGCTATAAATAGGTAAAATGGTTCACCAATAAAAAAAAAATAATTTTTGGTGAGCACCCTATTTTATTTTGGGAAATGAATTGAAAAATGGCAAAAACATTGAGATGTACTCTCTAACGATCAAAGAGTAGGGTAGCTGAAATATTCCAAAAACATTTATTATACCGTTATTTGCGATTTTATTTTTTTAATAACTATTTCCATGAAAATAGTTTTTACATTGGCACGTGTGAACTAGCCGAAGGGGAACAGCTTTTCATGAACATATCAAAAATGATTTAATGGTTAATAATCTTCAGATACATCCTGTATTCGTAAGTTAAAATTGCAATTCGTCGTAGCAAGTAAATTGCTATAACGTCTTTTACTTATAATAAGAAAATAGCTTTTCTTTGAACCACCATTTATAAAAGTGTCGACAATATTTTTAATGAGTTCAGTATTTATAAAAGCTGTTGCAAACTGAAACCCCAAGTTTGCTTTTAAATCAAATTGCTCAATGGCGCCTTCAACATAAAAGCCCTTAAAAGCTATTACAAACATGGTCTCTTTGATATTTTCACAGGATATATCCGATTCAACACTTTATCGATAGAGGTTTTTTTTCAGTACAAACTGGAGCGAAATATGAAAAGTCTTACATTTTTCAAAGAGTTTTCCACGGTCATATTGAGTGAAGCAAACCTTTATTTTTTTTCTCATTTTTTGTTGATAAATCAAAGCTATAACTCATGTAGGGTGACTGAGAGACAGGGTGTAACAAAAAAGATGATCATTATGGAAATGATACTTCTTACAGATGTGACATGGAAGATGTAAGAGTATGGTGCTTTTCTTAACCTGAAGAAACCCAAATATGAAAATAATCTTCCTCGGAGGTCACAACACATATTCAAAAGAAAAGAGTATGGAGGCCAGATGCATATGCACTAAACACATAAATGGGCTGTAAGCACCGTTCTACCTTTGAATGCACCAGAGGCCGATGAGATTTTCTTGAGCTTTGGACAGAACCAAATTCTACTACTACTCTACATACCAGAAACATCGTCTTTACCTCCCATGCAATTCTTTATGACTCTAGAGAACAGTCTTTTTTAAAGTCTTCTCCATCTAATTGGGTCTCGAATTGGAATTGGAATTCAATCTTTGGTGATTCCACAGTTCCTGATCTATGAAGAATATAGACAACCTCAGTTAACTGGTACTGCTAGCCGCCACACTCATACAATGAGCTGTCCCTTGCAGCTGAACAGAGGATTCTTCACAGCTTTCCAACTGCGTAGACTAGACTTAGTTGCTGGATTCCTGATTGATTCGAGTGGATCCTGGTTGTCAGTGGATATTCCGTTAGGTTCATTCACTCCTATAGACCTCTATTCTTGAATATCGTGGTATGGAAATTGAGAGAGACAGTGACGTTACGGTAAACGTGACTACTGGAAACTGGAGTTACAGTATTTTCGAAAAAGTCATAACCTGATAGAACTATTTCTCTTCAAGAGATAATTTCAATTTTTAATGATCTTAACCCGGCATTACCCAGGCCGAAAAACTGCACAATATCACCGAGGTGGGATCTGATATATACCCCGTAATTAGAAACACGAAGAAAAAAGAAAAAAAGGATATTCCCAGTTTTGTACCTGAAGTAGGTTTTTAATTGAATTTACTACAAAATTATAAGCAGAAACCTTCTATAATAAGTTGAATTCATAGGATATTATAAAAAAATATAAATTCGGAAATTATCACATGTAAAAATCACGACATCTATGAAAACTGTTGAAACGTATAAGTACCTATAGCATTCAATTCTGTAGGACTTTATGGAAAACTAATGAAGCAAATGTTCAAGTTATCAGCTAGAAAAGTAATATGTGGCATATCCACAAACAAACAAAAGTTATTCACTTCGCAAATGGAATTTTCCAAGGATAAATGTATATCTTTATAACACAGGCGGGATTTCTCACACCCCAGAGTTCTTAACTGCACTGTCGCTCTCTTGGTATTTGACTAACGACTGAATCCGCTCAAGAAAATCACAGAGTGAAGCTATAGGCAACCAATGAAACGTGCGTTCATTCAGATGGAAATAACGGTGATTTAAAATGTGTTGGAATATGTCACACCCCATCTGGGTGATGCCGGGTTAAATATGGAGAAGATGGGTACAAAAATAATATTCGATATTATTATATCTTTTCATGAATAATAATGTTTTGAAGCCATTGGACGGGACGTCTCCAACCAACAAATCCATTTTCACTAATAGAAAATTTTCATACATTTCCAGGCTGTTCATAGTGATAGGAACCAAGGGGTGCAAATGGTTCTGAATAAAGCTTTGATCATTCACTCAACGTTTTGTACAATATTTATAGGACAATGTTTTATAATAATGAACCCTTCACCAAGCATTCCACAAATAGGATACCGCTATTTAAAATGAAATGATTTGGTTAAGCTACAAAAACATCACAAAACGTTGTTCGTTGAGTCAATTCACTTGTAGAAAGGCTGTCATTTGTCTCCACTTGTTAATTATCCGAATTTTTTACTGCAATCTGGCAACAGCTCTTGCGCTTTCTCTTATGAGCACTGAGCCAATTTTAAGATACCTACAGTGTTCCAATACAAGCATTCCAACAACAAAAATCTTATTCTCAATAATTCCTTTGTTATTGAACGTAATTGAGATTTTACTTAAATTTCTCCGACTGCTACATTGGCCTGATAATATCGTTTTATTCTGTAGGACGTCTGAAAATATCTGTTCAAGATATTTTATTTTAATCGATATTTGGCAATTCTCGTAGTGAATTTCGCTTCCGTCTTTTGATGGAAATTATAAGATAATAGTGTCATCAGCACTTGAAATTAAATTATAACCATCACACTTTGTGTCAACTTTGAATAACGATGATTTTTCCATTTCATTCTCGCCCGTTCTATCTTCATTTTATCAGTGGTGGTACATAAAAAAAAAGGGAAAAGGGGAAAACATCACACATATCCCTCCTCTAGGGGACAAGTCAGAGTAAACAGTCCCATAAGATTTCAATATTCACTTTTGTAGTGACCATAGTGGAATAGTACTCCCACCTCCACATTTTCGTGACGTCAATATAATACACGTCCAACGGTCTGCTGGAAACATTGCTCCAGACTCAGTCTGGCAGTAGGACTGTTAAAGTTGTACTTGTGATTTAAAAGGTGATTTGAACTTGTTTCACCGTTTCGTTGATGTTCAAGGAACACTGTCACATCAACTTTAAATAATTTTTGAACAAATAATAATTCGCGAAGCACGAAATAGAAGGATTTCTTGCTTTTGGTATTCCCACCTCCACATTTTCTTGACGTCAACATGGTAGTACCTAGACGTTTAACGGTCTGCTGAAAACATTGCGCTAGATTCAGTCTGGCAGTACGACTGTTGAAGTTGTACTTGTGATAAATAAAAAAGGTAATTTGAACTTGTTTTACCCTTCCGTCATTGAAGGAAAACTGTCACATCAACTTCAAATAATTTGTGAACAAAGAAGGATTCGCGAAGCACAGAATACAAGGATTTCTTGCTTTTAAGTATACCAACGATTCAGTTTTAGTGGCTAGCGGAAAACATGACTATATTATTGACTATCGCATGCAACAAGCCTCAAACCTATAACTACTTGATGTTCGAACTAAGCGACACAAAGCGACACTTTTTTTATTTTATAACTGAAGAAAGACAGGAGACTCACGTGGAATGCACACCTCGCTAATATTACTTCGAAAGCAGCAGGGGCTCTCTTGGCGTGCCGCATGCCTTTAGGGAAACTGTGGGATATATATCCAAAAATGATCATATGTTACGGTTAACACACAACACACAAATTATTGCCCATACTGCATTGGTTTTGTGGAACAAAAAATGCAGTATAGAGCAAAAGTAAAGCTGCAGAAAGTGTAACCACTCTTCTGCATGGGAATGAGATCGTGCCCCCGCGCAGTCTCATGGGTGATGTTAGACTCTTTTCCAGAACATCTATATGTATGGGGATGGCCCTGAGGATTGCCTACAGGCCAAATCGGACTTTACAAGGTGTCCCAGACTAATTTATCTAGGCTATATCTCTTAAACGAATAGAGATTTTTGAATGGGACGAAAACTGATCTATTCCATTTTTGATACACATTAATATGGCGTAGAAAAAAATCATCCCTCAAATATCCATTCCTTAGTTACAGCCCACAACTTTAAACTCTTCAATAACACCCTGTACATTTTTCCATAATTTTGGATGTGGCCTTCCATCGTCTATTCAACAAAGTTTTCAAAAATAAAATGGGTTCGTAAGTTATAGAGAAAACATCAGTTTATTTTTTATTTTTGTCAATATGATCAAAAAAGCCTTGAAGCTTAAAGGAACTAGGAAAATAAATGTGATAAAAGTCAAATGGGAAAAATAAATCAAAATAACAATTAACTAATTAATATTATTCACAATAAATGTTCAAATTGTAGTTCACCTGCTGCAGCAAACATTTCGAATCGTGCTAGAAGATCTATTGTACATGTGGCTCTTGAATCATTGCAGGAGTCATTTGTCGAATTGCTTTCCTTATATTGTCTCCTAATTCGTCTACATTTTACGGTTTTGATTAATAAACAATATCTTCTATCACTCCCCAGAAGAAAAAGTCAAGAGGTGACAAATCAGGAGAACGTGCCGCCCACATAATTTCTGGATAGTTGTTTGCTATCCCGTGGTTATCGAAAGGATTTTGTAGGTAGTCGCTAACGATTCTCGCGTTGTGTGGAGAAGCTCCGTATTGTTGCCACCACCACCAAGAGAAATATCTTGTAGCAAGTCGGGAAGTATGTTTCCTGAAAAATGTGTCAAAAACTAATGCTCAAGGCCGTGCTCAGGCTCCAGTCTTGTTCATTAGTACGGGCATTAGAAACCGGTAAACACAAAATCTCCCGTCTTGACAACCGATGCTGTAAATGAACAAAAAAGATCGATCGCGTAAAATAGTTATTTACGTAATTAGTGGGATATGGACATTATTAACGCACGCATGTGAAGTTTGCACGACGAGGCCGTGAGCCAAGTCGTGTGATCACATAAGTGCGTTAATAATTCCTATCACACGTGTTACGTACAAAATTTTATCTAAAACTGTTTATTGGTATTATTGACAGTATCCACCTACCCATATCATGAAATTTAAAAAAAATTCAATCCAGCGTATTTTTAATAATTTTGATGTTACAATTTTTCTTTCGGCTGTCTGGTGGCAACCTTAGGCTCCGGCTAGCTTACAGTGAAGACGGGTGTGGTTCACTATAAAATTTGAATTAATCTTTAAAAAAAAAGGTCTTACTTAGGGCGCCATCTGATTTTTACCCAAGCCTCAATCTGATATGTACACTTTCCCCTGAAAAATCAGAAAAATAGGGAAAAGAAAAAAATAGACCTTCCTCAAAAGAAAAAAAACTATAATCATGTGTCTTGCTAAAATAAGTATTACATTACTATACTGATAGGAATAGAGTCGTTGAGTAATCTATTTTACAATAAAACCCTATCAGCGATTTAATATAAATATATAAAAGTTTAATCTAGGTACATTGGAATAGCTCTGCATAAAAATAAAATCAAAATCGATTTCAATCCGATTTGTTACCGGAAGTATTCTTATGAAAAAAATAAAACCTTGGTACCAAAATTCGTACCTTAAATAATATATATGAAAAAAATATACTTATATGCTTATAAAATCTTGGCCAAGACGCTTACCTAATTTTCTTATAATTACAACTTAAATTGAAACGAAAGTTAAAGTATTCTTCGAAATTAAAGAGTCAAAAAAATTAAGCCGTTATCATTTGATAATATAAGGAAAAATAAAACCTGCTCCCAATTTACTACAGGTACAAGGGCGCGTCAATCGGCCGGCAATGTAGTCCAGCCAAAGGAAAGACAATTCCTCTTCCGGTGGAAACGATGACGTCACGTTGCGAAAAAGGAAGGAAAACCCCTGGAGAGACTTCAGAAGAGCCCCTCAGTAACGGAAACAAACGGCCACCGGCCGGAATGCAACACAGCAAAAAAAATACACCAACAAATTGTATTTCTATTGAAGAAATCACCCCGTACTAGAACCCTAAAATAGGAAAATTAAAGTAGCATCACGTTTTTCAGAACTTGAGCCCCTGAACCAAAACGAAAAGTTCGTCAAGAAACATACATCGAAATGAAAGTAATTACCTCGTGTTCTTGTGAGGGTCGCTCATCCAATATGGCGGAATGGAAGTCCTTCGTTTATTTTAATCCGTATAAACGGTTTTTGAGTCGATTATTCTTTCCAAAATCTTCAACATCGAACCAAAAAAAAATTAATTAGTTGTCCTGGCTTACTCCCCTTCTAAGGCTGGCTTAACTACTCCACACTCCAACAACGCCACAATGCACAGGATCAACACTTTTATTCATACGACTTATTCCTCCAACAGGTAAAACTGGAAGAGCCCAAAGAACTCCTACGTATAACCTTCCTCAACTGTGGATTACCAACTTAAGCCCACCTCAAACACGAATAATCGAGCTGTAAAAGGTCGAAAATATGGTTGCCTACCAATCTTCCTCGATACGTATATATGACTGAATATACGAAGAAAACGAAGATATGGTTGCCTACCAAGCTTCCTCGATACTTATATAGGACTGATGATAAGAAGGAAACAAAGTGTAACATCGACTGCGAACATAAGGTACTGTGGTTCATATTCTGTGACCATAGCAACAGAGACAAACAAAACTGTGAGAATAAATTAGTTATGTCATCAAATTGTCAAAGTTGAATGAGCAAAAATCTATAAAAATGAGTTCAATCTCCTTTCGGAAATTGAAAATGCAGCTTTCAGTGTTATTTCGAATATTTAATTCTGGTTTAAATATTTATAAAGATTCTTATTATCGCACTAGTGTGGTGATGAATTAAAAAACGCACTAGTGCGGTGATATACGTCATTATGACATTGAAAATAGTGTCAAATCGTACCCGTTATATGACAGTTGAGGATGAAATTATTTTATCCGAAATTTATTTGAATACGATCGCGCAAAAAATGGTATAAGCATTTCGATCGTTAAGGGTAATACCTTACCGTATTACCTTACCGTTCACCATATTTAACATACTATAGCTAATTCTTATTACATTTATTTTCTTAGTTCCTTCAAGCTTTGAGGCTTTTGTGATTAATTTTACTAAAATAAAAAATAAACTGATATTTTCTTGATCACTTACGAACCGATTTTATTTTTGAGAAATTTTTTGAATAGACGATGGAAGGCCACATCCAAAATTATGGAAAAATGTACAGGGTGTTATTGAAGAATTTGAAGTTGGGGGTTGTAACTGAGGAATGAATGTTTAGGGGATGATTTTTTTTACGCCATATTAAAGTGTATTGAAAAGGGAATAGATCAATTTGTGTCCCATTCGAAAATCTCCATTCGTTTGAAAAATATAGCCTCAATAAATTGGTCTGGGACACCCAGTATGTATTTGAAACAGGATTTCAAGCTCAAGCTAATGCTGGTATCGAAAAGCGTGTCTCATTATGAAACGAAATTGCACCTATTATAGGAGAATCCCTTACTTACTACATTTGAAAAAATATCATATCTTAGTATAGACATGTAAATGATATATTAGCTAGTTTTGTAGATAGTGAATGACAATTAGATATATTTTTTGATACCATCAATCATTTACACCCAAAAGTTCAGTTTACATTAGAAGCTGCAGAGAATAACTCAATTGATTTTCCAGATTTAAAAAAAATTCGGAGTTAATAATATACCTACTTGATTTAGACAGATAACCAACACATACCGAGGTGTTTTCACCATATAATCCAATCATCCCATGTCACATATAATTCAATGATAAAGCGTTTCCAATTCCTATGAACAAATATAATGTTCACGGGAAAATTAGTAGTATCATGCGAGTAGCCCCATCCAATGGTTACCAATGTATTCTCAAGTAACAATCATTGTAAAGTTTATCAGATATAGTTTTCCTTGGTTTCTTATATCAGTGCCCAGTTATGCTGATCTTCAATGGAAAAACATGTACTAGATGGCCCAAATATTTGATGTATTATATCTTCTAATTTTTCCATAAATATTGAATCAATCACAGGATGGGTCCCTATCTGGTAAAACCAAAATTCACATACAGGTTGGAATTACATCGCATATAACTGTTGTTATCAAGATGGGATTAATTAGAAACAGTTATTTTCATTTATAATAGTAATACTTCAACAATATCCCAAAAAGAACTATCAACAATAGATTTTTGAGCCCAAGAGTGCCTTAAAAAACGACCGCCAGATTATTAATTGCGTCTAATAGCCAGGCTGCTCAAAGACTCTTCAGTCTAAGACTCATAAGTCTAGAACAGTTTGAAACTGCGAACAAACCCTGAAGCAACTGGTTATAGACAACAGATTTATTGTGCTGCATGTGTCAGGAAAATGAGATTTCGAATGGTCTCACGGAGGACGGAACTTGTACTTTTTTCATCAGACCCGAATCATTTTGTGGTATCCCAAAATAACGCATCCTGGAAGAAGTTCGAAAATGGGAGAAGGAACTTAGTGCAGCCTACTGGAAAGATACTTCAAACAAAGGTTCATACGACCCTCTGCTCATCACGCTTAATAACTGCTCCTGGCGTTCCAGAAATCTGATCTGAGAGTGAATACAAGAATTTTGCTGGACACTGTTAACTAAAATATTTGGGGAAGTTCGGTAAAGTGGACAGTGGAGCATGCAGATTCCGCAAAAATGTAGATGAGACGGCGGAGCACATTATCTGCAATTGCAGAGTAATTGTTCTCAAAAGCCTTAAATATCTGAATGAGGTCTACTGAGCGCCTGATCAAGCTACACAGCCAGCTCCAGAACAAATGATAGGTCAAGATGTTTTGACCTGAACTTTTCAAGTAGGGTATACACAAAATATGTTATGGGAGGCAGTGTGGTGAGTCCAACCGAGTCAGTCGGCTCCCTTGTAATCTAATCTAATGAGTCACATGAACTTCCCAAGCAAACCATATCCTCCAACCGGCCATTCTTCCAAATTCTCATTCTCATTAAAATTGGTTAAAATCGAGAATACCTCAGACGTTCTACACTTGAACACGATATGGGTCACCAACATATTTGATATTTTACAAAAAGTCGCTCTTCCTCGAATAAGACATCTGGCTCTCGAAAATTTCACTTGCTCTTCTTTAGCTAAATCCGCGCTACAAATTTCCAAACTTTATCATAGTCGTTCAGTCGAAGTTTTGAAGTTGAATAACTAAAAACTTTCCCAACTACTTGGGAGAATTAAAGACGTTGAAAGTTTCATGGACAATTATAACAAGAGACAAAGTCAGAAACATTCAAAAGGCATAGGAAGTTTTAGTTGCCAATCGGAATATAGAAAGGCATATAGAAATTACTCATCTCATCCATGTGGTGGGGGGTCTCGTGAAGCTACAAAATTGTTCTTGGATGTAATTAAACACAATCAGCATTACACATAAAGTTTCTTGTTGTTACTAAAGCCTTGAGAAAAGTTTATAGTTCAATATAATTCAATTAGTGAGATATGAAATGAT
Organism: Galerucella pusilla; assembly: GCA_910591695.1. Taxonomy (NCBI): domain Eukaryota; kingdom Metazoa; phylum Arthropoda; class Insecta; order Coleoptera; family Chrysomelidae; genus Galerucella; species Galerucella pusilla. Next base: position 14,954 of record CAJUYI010001341.1, read on the forward strand.
TTTTCCAAGACAGATATATAGTATAGATGTTGCTAATGATATTTTTATATTAACAGTTGACGTAAATGTTGGATATAATCAGTTGAAGCTATGGCTTGATTTTCGGATTTTCCAGATTTATAATATTCCAATTTAAATTGATTGCTAGCTATCGCAGTATCATAACTTTATTTGGTATTAGATTTCTATTTTCTAAAATTCGAGTATTTTTACTTTGGAAATTTATGTAATGGGAACCTTTTCGGATACAGTAATGTCAGTTTTTTTCTTCGTTAATTAGTTTTTAAACGGCGCTCAGATTATATCTTAATAGGTCTGTGGTTTTTACAGAAACTCAAGTAGACCATTGTTTAATTCCGGAGGCTCACGTTGCTTTTACTTAGAAGACTGGGAAGTATCCATTATATTCTGTTACTACATTTACTAATACCTTGAAGATTTATTATGCCGCCTTTTTTTGGAACTTTAGTTGTTCACGTCTGGTTATGTTTGAGCGACCGGGGGTCACGACGCAAAAGATCTGACCGTTACGTTACGTTACCTTATGTTACGTTGCTTCGTTATGTGCCTTGCTTGCGTGCGTGTGCTCTCTCCCGAGTCTCTCTCTCGTTTACGAAGCAGCAATTCATATGTTTCGGCCAGGAATCGAACCCGGACGGCCGGGTTGAATGCGAGCATTCTACCACTGAACCACCGCTACTATATTAAAATTCTATGCAAAGCTGGTATTCGCAGTGCTGGTGATCTACTTGAATTTGTTCGGATAAATATTAACTATTATTTTCATAATTTTTGCGCGATTGATCTTTTTTGTTTATTTACACATCGGTTGTCAAGACGGTAGGTTGTGTTTACTGGTTTCTAAGTTTAACACGTCGATGAGTGATTTACTCACCGTTCAGACGTCGAAAAGTAATAAACAATTTCACCAAAATGCAAAATATATTTTAAACTGATCGAGAAGTATAAATGTCACTTTTGACATTTCGTTCATTTCAAAGAAATTTAAATTATTTCATTCGGAATTTATTTCAATACGATCGCGCAAAAAATGGTATAAGCATCTCGAACCTTAAGGGTAATTACAACGTTTGCATGTAGATTCCTCTCGTAAAATTGGACAAAATAATATGAGGATTAAGGAGTCTAGCACATTTACTATTCGAAATACAGGGTGTTGAAATTTTGAAAACTTGAATGTTTTAATTCGATAACTTTGAAATGGATGGATAAATTGATTTGACATTTGGCAGGTTGTTTTTAACTGTAAAAGGGCATATTTTGATAGAAATAGTAGTTTGTGCAACTAGTGTGGATATCATGGCCATATCGCACGAGGACGAAGTTCAAGTGCGATATGGACAATTCACACGAGTCGAACAGCATATTTTTTCTACGACCCACAATAAAAATTTCTATAAACTGTAATATAACTTCAAATTGAAAATTCAACAATTCAATTTTATGTTTCCACTAATTTTTTTGTGGTAAACGTACAGTTTTTGAATGTCCAATTTGTATAATGCTACGGTTTCCCTTTTTAAATACACGACGATGTTATAAGTAGATGTTGCCAGTCGGACTCCCTTATGAAGGGTACCGTACTATTATCTATAATAATGAATATTCTGCTAAATATTTCAAACGTCTACCTGTTGTCGTTATTAATATCAAGCAGAATGATTATTTGGAAATAAAATTACCAATGAAAAAAACTTCTTCACGGGGAATCGAACCCGGGTCTACCGCGTGAGAGTCTGGTTTGCTTACTACTGGACCACCGAGGAATGTGCAAATTGTTTAGCTATAACGTCAGATGTATTACATGATTTTTGCTTAAAAGGAACTGAAGTTCCTACCGTGTGTCCCGCGACACGTTCTACCCTTTTTTCTACTCAGTGTTTGGGAAAGGTCTTTAAGAATTGTAATAGTTCATATTTCCCGAGGGTATTTTAGGATATCCGTATAGTTTAGGTAAGTGTCCTCCTGTCTAGTAGTCTCCTAATTGTTGTGTCCTAGGATTGCTACGCGATCCGAAAGTAACTAAATGGTGACTTCTCTTGTTATTCCATATAATCCACATATTTCTTCTTTTCTTTATTTTTTAAGGTACTCCGTCAAAAATTGAGAATTGCGAGAATCATTATCGTAGAAAATAGAGATCTCATGAAAATTCGACTTAGTGTACTAGAATTTGCTAGTCAATGCTTGGGAGTGAATAATAGCACATGAGTTTCACACGTTGACGAGTGATACTATTGAGATATTGACTGGTCTTAGTAGTCTTCTGTTTTATTGTTGGTGTTTTTTCATATCGAATAACACCATTTTCATTCTTACCCCATTTGGAAATCTTCACAGTAATTGAATATCACCGAAGTTTGGTTGGCGTCTACTACAGTTGACCACTGGAAACAAACAAAAGGAATACCCATTCAATTGGTAAGAATAATGGAGAAAGAAGAACTTCGGACAAGTCATATCAACAAGTTTTTTCTTAAAGAAATAAAACCCATATAGTCTGTCACATACATGTTTCCCAACTGCATCGCTCCTGAAAAGTTTAAATCTGTCTCATGGACTTTCCAAAACACTCATTCAGTTTATGTGCAGCTGCTAACTCAGCGGGAAATCGAAGCTCTATTTCAGTTGATTTTTAATACCATATTTTCCTCGCGGTATTTTTTTCTGGGTGATTTATGGCCAAAGCCTCTGTTACATTATTTCTACTTGTTGTTGTTGGTTTTTAGGTGATAAAATATTCATAGGACAGGAGTTTTACATGATGTAACGAAAAAAAAAACAGAAATTCATCCATTTTATGGTTCTCTCATTATACACTGCCCTTCACTAGCGCTGAATACTCGCGGGAGAATCTATGTTTTGTTCGTAATGATCCAATGAAGTTTAATGAAGGCAGAGCACGCCCATTTAACCTTCAAACTGATATGGTGGGCTCAAATCAAATCAAACATAGTGTTTTACACCAAAAGAAGGGACCTGGTGGGATTGGGACCATTATCTTCCCAAGTTACGGAGATGCCGATAGTAATGGATAGTGATTATCTTCGAAACTTATCAGCTCAGGATCAACATGGACCGAATAACTGGAAAAAGTAGTGGCAATATCGGGGACCAAATTATTGATGACAGTGCGAACTGGTTGCAAAACATATAGGTTGAGTTAGCGCATAATAGACTGGATATACAGTATAGTGAATAAGACCATGATAATATATGTATTTTTGGCATACTGAACAAAGACAACAAATGAGAATGCAATGATCAGACTAGGCAAGATGTCTTTGTACTTGTCTCAGTATTGCAAAAGCTTTTTCCAACTACACCTCGTGATAATGGGAGAGGCAAAGATGGGATTCTTCAAGCTTCAGACAATTCGATTAACAAAGCGGTCACATACACACATATCCAATAAGGACATAAGTTTAGCACTGCTAGATATGATAACAGACTATATGGCAACTGAACTTTCCGCCAGCCCTAAATATGGAGTACCTCACAGAAATTACTGGCAAGGTCCTGACAGACTGACGTCTCTCATGGGTAAGATCTGGTACACAGATGGGTGGAAGATTGGAAAGGATGAATAGTAAAATATGGAACACAAGATATTTCTCTTCAGTGGAGAAACATACCTTTGTATTTCCGATGGAAATTCATGCTATCCTACACTGTGTAAGTATTGTGTATGAGCTAGAGTTGTGGTGCTGGAACAAAGGATAGCTTTTCCAATAAGCCTATCTACGGACGTCACAACTTTCCAGGCGAAAGTTACAGCAATCCACCACTGCGTTGGTCAAATTATAAGGTGGGATAATGCCGTTTACTTGCAGACAGCCGTAATAGTTGATAATAATTAGAAAAGGGTCTTTTTATTATCAACAATATTAAAAATATGATGAAACGTTAATTTTATAATGTACTTGTTTATTTGGATTTATTCTATTAACATAATTTTTTCAATTTATGAATATTTAAAGATGAACACTTTTCCGAATATTATGTTATGGGCTTTTTGAAGCTCTGGCAGCGTTGTACGAAAACCGTAATGACCACACCCTCCGAATTACATAATTGGTGATTTGTATCGACCAGCTGACTTCTTATTGGCAAGTGCGTGCGTGAGATCTTCCCTCTCACTTCTTTAGTTGACTGATATTGATTTATCAAGTGGCGTTGGTATTGTCAGTTACCTTTGTATTTTCAGTTTTACTTGGTAAAATAGGTACCGTACGCCATTTGTACGTTTGACAGATAGGCGACACGTTTTTCCTCGCCTCTTACCGATCCCGCATAGCTTCAGATAAACTTGCCAAACTATAGGTGAGTTAGAAGGCACTTTAAGCTAATGTGGTTGACAGACGAAAACAAGACTAGCTGAATTGGTATCATTTGAAAGCAACTGCCAACCGTAAAGATGAATATACGAGAATCCATCGACCCATTCCAACAGCTCGGCTTGTTATTAATAAACATTCCACTAACTGCATCATACAACTCTAGATGACAAAAAACTACACGACAACTGATCGCCAGCACTCGGCATTAGTACCCATGATCAGTACTAGGCTTCGATCATTAAATATACTCTTAGAACATAAAACAGACAGGAAGGAGTCTTTTCACTCATCAGCTGTATAAGGAAATGCGACGGAAGTCGCCATTTGCATTACCCTAATTATGACTTATTTGTGAAGTTTACGTTCACTGACGTAGATTGTAGGCACGTTTTTTTACATCATTTATTCACCATTGGTTGAATGACGTCAGTCTACGCTGCAACGACATCTGACCACTGACAATCTATTTCTAAGTTGATTGTTGTTATTAGCAGTTAATCTGATAGTTTCATTTAAAATTTTTCCAATTTCTGACGCTGTTAATAGCGCCGTCAATACCTTGTTATCACATTTCAAATCAATTTCTATCAATTCGTCCATTTCTTTGACTGCTTCAAAAAATCTTTAATTTTTTGAGGTTGAGCTGTAATTTTGTGAACCACCAAACCTATTCACCACCTCGATACAACGGTGGTTTCCAATTTTGGTTGATGCAACAGTAATAAATGAACGCGTCATTTCTTTAATCTACAATCCACCAATGAATATAAAAACGCAGTTGGTCGATTGGTGGATCTACCGGTGTATAAAAAAACATGCCTTGTTTATGTAGTCTTTTTTGGTGAAAATAAGTTCAAACGAAAGCATTATCAGAAGTATTATTCTATATTCGTATTTTCATTGCTCCTAGACAATATTGTTTGTATAGGACATAAGAAGGCAGCTTATAGTTTCATATTTAATACATTTCAATAAGCTACAATTTTAAATATCTTCTGTGAGTTCCTTGTGGCATTACTTATTCTTTTTCCTTATTCTTTTGGGAATCAAACCACAATAATGTTTTTTATTTTTTATTTCGACGTTTCGGTAGCGTTCCAGCTACCGTTGTCAAGATAAACTAGTAATAAAATTAATAAAATAATTTTTGGTCCCTATCTGACACAACGAAAAAATATGACAACTAGACAATCAATAATATTTTGAAGTTTAAGACTACAAAACTTTGTTGTCAAATTTTATTGAGGTCCATTCATAGTAGATCACACCTCTGGTAAAATGTGAAATAAAATATTTTATTTTATGACATTCTAACGATATGATAGTCTACTAGAAATGGAATCCAGTGAAGTGCACGTTCCAGGAACGGTTTTTATTGGGATAGCGCTTTTTTTAGCTTATTTTGGAAATGTTGTTAATAAAACGCGTTTGTTGTTACTTTTTTGTGTACGATCATTTTTGTTTTCAAAACATGTATAACATGTATAACTTTGTGTATTGAAGTGTGTATCGATTAACAACTATTCCAATGATAAATAAAAAACATTATTGTGGTTTGATTCCCAAAAGAATAAGAAAAAAGTACAATTTTAAAATTTACATATCCCATACCCTATATAAACAGTACGCCACTGTCAAAACGGAAACGACTATTCGCCATTTGCAACCTCCTATTTGGACGCAAACTTATTTGGTTAAAATGCTCCTTCCTGTCTGTTTTATGTTCTGAGAATATACTAAATAAATACCGCGCTTTACTGACAATACACTTTGTACGTAACCAACATACAAATCTTTTTTTTTTCTCTTTTTTTAGAACAAGGATAGCAATACACACAGCAAGTCACAAGTTTTCCTATGTGTAACTAAAGTGACCAAAGATGTTTTTGACTCTAGGTGCTTACCATACTTTTTCTACGCACACCAGGAAAATTGAATATATTATATTATTTGGAATTTGGAATTTATCATAGAATGTTGAATATAGATCACAGAGGACACACTTGATCTGACGTTTGAGAACAAAATATAAAGGATATGTGATATTCCACACTCAAAAACTAGTGACACTTTTGCAATATTAAACCCGTGTTTTAAATGCAGTCTTAGGACAAGGGGTATGAATTATGGTTACTGAAACATTCTACAAAAAAGTATTTCATTAACCTGAATAACAGCGATGAAAAATTGGAAAAATGTGAAAATTCATAACTCATTCATTTTCAACCTTGAATAACTTCGGAAAGAGTGAAAGTATCAGGGAAATATAGGAGCCCTTTTTTGTAGAGGGTCAAATTTCGTACAATAATATATAATTTCGAAGTATTGCTTATAACGTAAGCCATAAAATTCCATCCTCTCAATATGAATTTGGATATTTCAAACCCTGACATCATTTTATTTACGTTATGTCCGAACAACACCTCTTCAGTATGTTTGCAAAAAAAATTGATTCTTTTTAAACAGTCTTGGGGATATTATTCATATATTAAATGATACGGGACTGGTACTGTCGGATATGCAAAACTGTAGTACTGTTCCGAGCTTGTTACTCGTTAACGGGTGATGCGCTGATAGAAGACCATCTGCATTCAATAGGATTGCTTAGCGTGTATACCTATGATGAAGACTGTCTTACGAAGATCAAGACCTCAACCTATATAATTATCATCTGAATATAAGGCACTTAGGCCAAGAGCCAGGTATTTTTTGTGGAAAATGTACGGGAACAGGTATTTTTTCCTTGGAATATGTTCAGGGGTGTCCCCTGAATGTAAATCCAAGTTGGCGACAGAGGGGGGCTTCACTTCAGTCGCCATCTTGAAAAACACGTTTTAAGAAATATCTCGCGAACCGCGGTGAAAAACACTTATTTTCGGGTGCGTGACGTACAATATTTTTTTCAAGACGGACACTTCGATATACATTCAATTCTTCTTTTTACATTTCACAACAAAGTGATTAACAAAACTAAAACCAGATAGAATAATAAGTTTGACATATAAACGACAAATTAAAAATCAACGAACTGTCATCACTCGACAATATATTGAAACGTTGTTACCATAGTAGCGAAGTCAAGGTAGATTGTATTATAAAAGAGTGATTGGAAAAATGAAAACAAAATGGACGTCAGGGACCGGCAAAAGCTATAATGAAAAACCTCTACGTTAAGAAAAAGTTTCGAGTGGAAAAGATGGCAAATATTATTATCTACAATAATTAATTCCACAATTTTTGTGGTACGATGCGCGGTTCGCGAAATATTTGATAAAACTTGTTTTTCAAGATGGCGGCTGAAGTGAAGCCCCCCATGACGCCAACTTGGATTAACATTCAGGGGACATCCCTGAACATATTAAAAAAATACCTGTTTCCGTACATTTTTGGCTGAGGCTCTTGGACTAACTGGAATCAAGAAGGCGAGCAATTTCCAGTGGACCTATGTTGTCTACTCTAATGCAAGGGGATAGCTGGGTGGTTGAGCCAAATGTGGGTACAGAGTACTATAAGCCACCAGGCAGTGCAATCGGCATGAAGGCGGCTCCAAAAAAAAAAAGATTTTCCAAAAATATCGATATTTAGATGCAACTACCTACTTTGTTTGAAGAACCAAAGTTCAGTTAATGAATATTTATGAGTAACGCGAATTTCAACATTGTTATCGTACTGAAATATATATTATTTCCAATGGTAGGAAGATTCAAGAGTTTCGAGTCAACGAAATTACGCATTGACTGAAATAATTTTGCTTAATACCACTGTCACTGCCAAAACAATGATAATTGGACGTTTGCTATCAATAGGTTTATAATAAATCAACTCTTATTAGTATTGGGA